>VZTR01022328.1:391530-566725 GCA_013400775.1 Chaetops frenatus | reverse complement strand
AGGCCCTGGGGCCCGGAGCGGCCGGCCAGGGCCATGCCGGAGTTACCTTCACCGCGGGCGGAAGTCAAAGAGGGCTTCCAACTTCCCGCTCCTAAAAATGTAAGCTTCGCAAAGACGCCTCTAATTTCAAGTGGCTACATGAAGTGCCCATCTTAAAATTAGCCAATCCGTGGGCTCCTCACCTCTGCTGGAAACTGTCCCGGCGGAAGTAGGAAAACAAAGAACTCCCCCCAGGAAGGAGAAAAAAAAAAGTTGTTGTCCTTTAAACCACAACACAGATGTTGCTGGGAGACGTTTGGCCAGAGGAGGGGAATGAATAGCCAAACATTTTTGCATTGTTGAAGATTTGGAGGCTTTTTGGGCAGGGTGATGGCCACAAGAGCTGGATATTGCTGCTAAGTATTTACTAACAGGCCAGGTTATATGTAGATACTTGCTCTCCAATTGTGTGATTGGATGCACATTTTACATTAATTAACTCTGGGGGAGAAATGCTGGGTGATGTTTATGGCTGGAGCCAGTGGCAGGCATGTGCATAGCAGTGTGCTGAACTGGGGCCCCATACAGGGCCACAGGGGCACTGCAGGTCCTCCCTTCTGCAAGGAAAGTGAGTGGTATTTGTCCCTGGTGGAGAAAGGAGGATGTTTACCCATCTAAACTCCAGGCCTTTGATCCAGGAGATTTGTGCATAGGGTATGAAGGCTGACTTCCATCTTCCTTAGGTTCTCTTCCATCCTCATGGATGTTGTTGGTTCATCAGCAGGTGGGGCTTGTAAACACAGCACCCACGTTACCTCCTGCAGTCAGGAGACAGTTTTTTATAGCTGTGGCTCATTTATGGTGGTGCTGGTGCTTGCATAATGCCTACATACCTCACCTCGTGCAGCCACTGCACACAGTTCCTTCTCTTTCCCTCAGACCACAAACACATGAGAAGGTTACGTTCTGTGCTCACAAGTTTTGTTTTACTTCTGTTTTCTCTACTTACCATACTGTTTCTCAAACTTGGGGGATTTTCCCATAAAAATTCTCCCACAATACCCATTCTCCTGACGCCCCACTGCTGCCACCAGCCCTTTCCTGTGCCATGTTTCCACCTACCTTTAGTGCTGCCCTTTCCCAGCAGCTTTCCCTTGCTGCTCAGCTGCTGAGCCTGGTGCTGGGTCCCAGATCCTCCCATTTAGCCCACATGGGACTGTGGCTTGGGCCATTCTGATGGGGCACAGCAAGGTCTCTATTGGTGACACGTGTGCCTTGCAGGAGGCACTTGGCTGTATGTACAGACCAACAGGTCACTTTCACTCCGTGTCACAAACAGGACACGCTTCCAGTTGCTCTCAAAAACCATGGAGTGTGAGAAGGGCTGCTCTATGTCACTGGTTTCTGTTCCTCATGGCTGCTGTACTCCCTCCCCACCCCAGTGCCTGTGTGCTGGGCCTGCCTGTGCTGTGTCATGGGACCAGACTTTGCCACGTGCAGCATCTTTCATCCTTCCCCTCAGGAGGAAAAGCAGGTGTGAGTGTGTGTGTGCTCATGCTTCTTTTGACCACCTGTGGCTCAATATGCATGTTAGGTCACAGAAGTGCACCTTCACAAAAAGCAGGAGTGGGAAGGATAGTCATGGGCTATGAGAGGCTTTGTGAGTTTGTTCTGCTAAAGCTTGCTCCTGAGAAAGTTTAGCTCCACACAGAGACGTATAGAAAGTCAACAGTACAAATGAAATGGTATTTACCAGAGTCCTCAGTTGGGGCTTGAAGTTCCTGCATCCAGAACCATCCATATGACTTGATATTATTGAGATAATATTTGTGCTTGAGTTTACAGTAGCTCATGCTACCTGCTGCTAGCCAGAATTTCCAAGCAGCTGAAGATTTCATGCCCATGTATGTTGTGCTGCCACAGTGCAAAGAGAAGACTTGACAGGTTCAGTCACTACTAGGTTAAAATTTGTCAGGTTGATGATTCCTGGCAGATAACAGAATGACCAGAATTCATGGTTGAACAGATACAGGGGAAAGCATGGATATTTCTACATGAGAACTTTGTGTGTGAAATTAAGTAAAAAATCCCAAATGAAATTAAATGAACTCACAACCAGCACACAATGTATGGACTCAAAGTGAAGACTGAGGACTCTTATCTGCCAACATGTACATTCACATTCAGCTCTAGAAAGCCCTTTTCCTTGCCTGTGCTGATTTTGATCCAGATTGGGATCATCCTGCTGGTTATGATCCATATATGGCACTGGATTGGAAGGACTTTCTGTAATCTACATATTGTTGACGTTTGATTCATGCCTGCTAGGGCATTTCCCCAAGAGGAAGTCTTTTGGTTAATTTCTATTGCAATGTCTTGAGGGGATTTTCCTTTCTGTGAGCTCATCAGACCTCACAGCAAAACAGAGCCAAATATGTTTGGCATTTGGCTCAGACAAACGGTGAAAACCGGTGAGGGAGAACGGGGGAGGCTCTGCCAGTGAATCAGCAGCACGGCTCTGTGCTGGGCCCATCACTGAGAGCGAGCACACAGAGGATCATGGAATCTTTTAGTTTGGAAAACACCCCTGAGATTGTTGAGTCCAACCATTAACCCTCCCCCTGCCCAGTCCACCACTAAACCACATCCCTAAGTGCCATGAATACACATCTTTTAAATACCTCCAAGGATGGTGGCTCCACCATTTCCCTGGGCAGCCTGTGACAATGTTTGACAGTGCTTTCAGTGAAGGAATTTTTCCTAATATCCAATCTCAACCTCCTTGGCACACATAAATGTGCATGAGCATTTAAATATATGCAAATGTGGAGAGCATAGAATCATAGAATCATGGAATTGTTAAGGCTAGAAAAGACCTAAATTATTTTTTTGCCTATGTAGAACCCTGTACTTACTACCTTGCAGTACTGCTGGAGATGGTGCTGGATGCATAACAGTGAGCTGGCAGGAACAACAAATGTACAGAAAATTGGGTGATATTTGAAAATGGTCTCCAGGTTATTTGGTCTTTAGCCTCAGTCATTATGTATTTTTGCTAAGCCCCAGAATATTTGTTTGAAATATCATCGAAAAACTCCTGACAGTCTGTGCAGACTGGGACACTCTGGCATGTGTTACCTGCGTGCATTGTTTCTTTGTCTGGTCTTTGATGCAAGGCTTGGAATATAGCACTGGCAGAAGACATCAGAAGCCCTCAGTCTTGTCTCCATAAAAAAGAGTTATACACAGACTAAGGAGTTAACAGATCGTGGAGCTTTTCTGTAATAGACTTAGAAAAGTAGAAACCAAGGTTATTTACTGTTCCCACACTCAGAGCAGTTTTAAATTGCTAGGTTAACTAGCCATTCCTGAAAGAAATTTTCTGTGCACCAATGTATTCTTTGTGGTTGAGGCAAAAATTACTTACAGACAGAGAGATGTTTCTTGCAAAGAAAAACTTCAGCCAATGGAATATTTTAAAATTCAGCTGTGAGGTCTGTTAGCTTCTTTCTGGCTGAGGGTTAATTTGATCTATACATTTTCTGCAGACACATAAATGAAATGTCTCATTTGCTAAGTGACATTGTCATGGATGTATGATGCAAAGTAGAACATACTCAAAAGTTGCCCTTAGTTCTATTGCAGTTACTGTTAATGGCACTGAGGTGTAGTGTAAGCACACTGCAAGCCAATTTCTGATGTCAATTACATCAGTGTAAACAAGATTAGAAATTGGCCCAAGCCTATGGGTTTAAACATGACTGTCTTGAACTTCATTTTCAGGACAGATAATGTTTTCAAGGAAAACAACACACTTGTTAATTTTAGCAGACTTTTCTCAGCATATTTTGGCAACAGTTCTAATATATTCCTAGCACTTGGCTTTATTTTACTGTTCATTATATTGCCTGAGTAACAGCACAAATCAGCCTGTCAGATGAGATACTTCAATGGCAAAAATACAGGTTTGAAGGCTGGGGACCAATAAGGAGAGAAATGCAAACAACTGTCATCAGGCATGGATTTCACATTTTGTGAATGACATATTTTCCTTTCTGGTAGGTCTGTACCGGGTCTGCTCCTGTCCCATCTGCTGTTCAACACTTAGGCTGCTTATTATTAGTTGCAGAAATCCATAACACATTTCAAACAGATCAATAGCATCAGAAAACTTGCCATCATGCAGGAGCAGAACAGTCCAACAAGATAAGAATGAATTTGTTTTCTCTGTCCACTGTAATCTTTCTGGATACTCTAAAAACAAAACTTCTTTGACCTCTTGAGTAACATACATACTTAAAGAAAAGAAATACCATTCGTCCTACATATGAAATATCTTAATGCAAACCTGAATATGTCCCAAGGAAAAATAATTAGGACAGCAAAAGTCTCAGACAGTCTTTTAGCAAGAATACGCCTTCCTTTTGGAGACTGGGTGAGAGGCTCCTGTGATGTCCTCTAAGAAAAGCATTGTTGCTCCTATAATTGTAACTGAGCTAACCCAAGATTCAGACCAAAAATGTGGACATAGATGTTCTTTCCTGACAAGATGAGAATTCATAAAGTGCAATTATCAAACAAAAAAGAGCAACCAAGTTGTCCTCACAGAAGGTAAAGGATCTTTAAAAACGACCAACAAGCATTCCAGTCCAACCCAAGTCAACTAAGAGCAAGGAACTAGCTAAGGAACACAAGCATGCAGGTAAACATATGAAAGATCTAGTCACTAATCAGAAACATTTACTCCCTCACTATCTGGATTTTGTGCTGATCCTCCATTCACTTTTTTTTTTTTTTTTTTTTTTTTTAAAAAAAAAAATTTTTTTTTTTTAAAGAAAAAAACATTTTCTGTCCTATAATTTACAACAGCTGGAACCAGTTTGTGTCTGTGTGTGTGTGTGTCTGTGTGTATGTGCATGTGTGAATGTGCTGGACAAAAGAACATTACCAATATGAAAAGGAAAAGGATGGGCACTGGCTTTGGAATTTGGCTCCAAAGGGGATATCTAATGATATGAGAAAGATTAAGTAAGTGAAGGAAGCTGGGGGATCTTCTAGACCCAAGACTGCTGCAACATGGGTGGGCTTAGCAGGGCCTCGGCACATCCTGTGTTACCAGTGATACAGTGACCCTGGTTCAGAGATTTCACAGCACTGTGGAGCAGGAGGGTGGGTACTTCCATTGCAAAGGTTTCTGTAGCCAGAGTCATTCTGGGCTGAGGCCTGGCCAGTGACTGATAGCTGTGCGCAGTAATTTCAATTTCTTTTACATAAACATAATGAGGCCTTGTTTATCATTTTCTTGAAAATATTGGGGTTGAGATATTGGGGAAAACAACAAAGAGACACTTTGCGAGCTCTCTGAGCAGTAAATGGCTCTCTTTGGCATGCTCTGACAGGCTGTTTCATTTTAGCTTTGCTGAATCAGCTTAATGGGGAAAACTCAAAACTCATTGCCAAACTCTTATGGCAATTTTTCTTTACCACAGTGGTCATAAACAGATGTTGTTATCCTCTGTACTGGGAACCAAATATTCCTTGGGGCAGGTTTGTGTAGGATGTACTACACAGAGTAATGCAGATTACTCTGAAATTAGGGAAAGGCTGAGAGTTAGGCATGTACACAGTGGATGTGAGCACTTGAGCTTGTCACACATAACACACAAATTCTATCAAAAACTTAGGTGTGTGACATCAGCCAACATGGCAGCAAAACACATCACTGCCTTTGCTACATCAAATGCAGCTCTGGAGGGGCAGGGCAATGGTGATTGTAGTTTCTCATATCTTTATCTCATAAAATGCCCTGAGTGAAAGCAGGGTGTGCAAATTAACCATCTTCCTTCCAAAAGGTTGCTGCTGCAGAACAGCACAACCAGGCCATTTGTGTAAGTTACGTGCTGGCTTCCATGGGAGGAGGTGCACCAAGCAGTTCAAAGCTTAGCAGAATTAGCCTTCCTAAGGGGCAGAACCTGACTGCCATTCCCAGCCCCAGAGGAAGGCAGAGGTTGTATTCAAGGTCTTAGACTGGCCTTTTGCTGCTGGATGTGATGCTGATTCCCACAAATGTTCCTTGGGACTGCGCTGGTTCAGCTTTTATTATGGCAATTCACATGGGAGAAAAACACACTTTTTTTCCAAGCATGATATTTTGAATTACATACAGATAAGCCTTAGTCATTATTGAGCAGGGTATGTAATTATGCTGTTTTACATATGATAATTCTTTTAATACAATCAAACACTGTGCCTGCATTTTATGACAGAGTTGCTCATGGATCACTATAAACCTCAGGAATTGCAGCACCCACCAGAAAACATATGTGAAAATTTGTTTTAGAGGGATAGTCTTCTCATGATTATACACTGGAACTGTTGGGGGTAAACAAATATGTCCAAACTTTTGACTGAGAAGTACCTTGGAACAAAATTTTGGATCTCTTCCTGACTGCTGAGCTTTTGAAAGAAATCACCATCAGAACTGTCTGGGCCACCTACATCCTTCCTGCAACTCTTATAGGTGTGAACTGGAGTACAGCTTACTCTCCTTGTACATTTCCTACTCTTACTGCATCAGGCTGCTTTTTGAACAAAGTCCCAGCAGCCCTTCATCCCTGACCTATCCTGTCCTTGTCTAGAGATCAGGTAGCAAATTTCTACCCTTTGAAAGAAATGCAGGCCAGAGACATGCCCAAGCTGCTGTCCCTGGCAGGTGTTATCTGCAGTCTAGGTGGAATACCAAGGAAACCTCCCTCTCCAGCCATCCAGGAGCCACTCTGTAGGTCCCACTCACACCACTCAAAGTGGGACCGAGGCCCCTTCACAGTGACACACCACACCCACACAATGAGACCAGGTTTCCCCACTGGCTCAACCTCAGGTTTCCCATAGCAGAGTCTCAGATGTTCCAGTCCTTAGAATAATAATTTAATCTTGTTGCAATAACTGAATAATGAAATAACAGCTCGAGCTGGTTGTCTCCAGACCAGACAGTTTCCTTAACAAGGACATCCACAACATGGGGCATCTTTCTACTTGGTTCTTTGCAATCCAGGGCTTAGAGCATGAATCAGCACAGAGACAGCCCAGTACTGAAGAACAAATTTCATGTTTTCAGTTGCTGGGGTGGCTAAACAAGGCTGAACCTTGGCTGGCTTTGCTGCTCCCTGTGAAGTTGCCAGTTTGTGTGAGCAGAGGAAGACGGAAGGCAAAGCACACCCTGATCACAGGACACCTCAACTCTGCTATGCAGAGAGCTACATCAAGGCATGAACTGGATCCTCCAAAATCTCTTTTGTCCTTCCTGACCAGTAACTCCCCTTACCTACAATCAGACCCCCTTTGTCATTCATTTTACCAGTTTGTATCAATTGCCCCCATGTCCAAAAGAGCTGCTTCCAGCAGAAAACCCATAATGTGGATTATGGCTTTTGATTAATATACCCATACATACTTTATGCCTGAATGCATGCCGTAATTTATGAGTAACAACAAGGATGTATCCTCCAAAGAAAGTAATACTTGACTAAATTGTTCTCTTGACGTAAACCTGTAATTTAAAAATTATATATATTTAGAGTGCAAGTCAAAACAGGAAGTTTTGCATTCCCAAAGCGGATAAAGATATTTCTGAACCTAAATATCTAGTGATACAAAATTGCTATGAAATGTCTCTCCCTTCCCTGCCTAACAAAACCACCCTTTACCAAATAAGCCTGCTATTTATGGGAGCACTTTGCTGTACAGGCAAGTTTGCTCTCATGGTCTCTTTAGGTGGAGAGACTGGGGATTTTTACAGTCACCATCTGCCCAAAGAGGATTTTGTCACTGGAAAGTTCAGGCATATCCACTGAAAGCAAAACAAATCTGGTGCTGGAAAACCACTTATAAAACTTCAGATGAGGAAGAATGTATCAGGGAAAATCAGTTCAGAGCAGAGAACTAAGCACCCAGTGGGAGACACACTAAATGCAGAGTTTTGCATCTTAGCTAACACTGAGAGCTATCAACTCACCATGGGGGCTAGTCATAATGGAACCAGCCTCTCCATTAGCTCTAAGCCATCTGGCACAGCTGGTTTGGCTGCTGACAGACATGTGGCAAGGATCAGGGCTGGGTGCTCTGATGCTACCGCAGGAGTGAATCTGAACATCAGGTAAGAAACATTAACAGCAAAATAAAACACATCATAAACAGTGAGGAGGGAAAGAGATTAAATTATGGCAGGGATCAGTTGATAGGGACACAGCTGGTATGCTGCCTGACTCCTTACTTCCACTCAGGGAGCCTCTGTGCAATCAACCCCTTCAGCAGGCAGGAATTGTGCCTGCACAGATTGCGACACAGAGCTGCAGGAATCACTCCTCTCTTTCATCATAGAGTTGTCTGCCTGCAGCATTTGCCACCAAAGCAAAGCAGTCTGTCTCTAAAAGCATTTAGGAATTCACAAAGCAGCAGAATCTACATGGATGCATGTAGGTCCTCACACGCACACACATATCTATATATTACATGTTTTATTTATAAGTCAAAACTTTGCATAGGAACTGGTTAAACAGATGTTACAGCAAGACCTCACAAAACGTGTTCCAACAGAAAAGAGTGAGTCTGGTGGAATAGCATCTAGAGACACTGGAACACCAGTTTTGCTAAAGACCTAAATCCCAATGTAATTTCTGATTCACAATATTCAGATATGTAATAGCTGAAGAAGTCACTCAGAAGAGATAGATCTGTTGCCTCAGTGCTCTTTTTATTATTTTATGGGGCAAAAATTAGCACAGAACTTTAACCCATAATTAATTCCGTAGCAAATTCATATTATTATTGTACTATTCTGTGCCATTGCAAACCAGAATATTTCTTTTCCATTGTGTTTCTACATTTACTTCAGGCAGTGTTGCCTGACTAAAACTTTTTTGGGGTAGGTATCCTGGAGGATATCACCTCCCTTTATTTCCCAGCAGTTCTGGGCACATTTCTCCTTGCAAAGACAAAGATGACCTGATCCATGACCTGCCTTGGCAACTATTTCCCATAGCTTCAGTCATCATACCTTGCTCTAGGCTAAAGGGATGGCATGGCAATAAAAAGACAAAGAAATCCTATAGCACTACTGCCACTGCTGGTAAGTGCAGGTGAAATATCCATAGGTGATCAAAAGGTGGGCTGTGCTGTTCTACAGCAGTATGCTTTTTAAGTAAGTTAATTTTATGTGTAACCCTGCATCTATCAGGAAGGCCCCTGAAGCCACAGATTTTAGAGAATCTTTTGTAAATAATCATCTGTCTGTCAGAGTACCTACATGTCCATTTGCTCTCCAAACACTGCTGTGAAAAGTACTAAACATCCTCACCTGTTCAGAGCTGCAGAGAAGACCTCAAGAACGCCGAGAGCCAACATCTGCCCTGCAGTTTGTTTGGGCTTTGGTGAAACAGGTTTAGCCAAGCGTGCTGTGCTTCTGTGGCCTTGGTACACCTTGGATAAAGGTGCCTTAGACCAACCTGATGCAATCTCCTCTTTTCTACACACAGCTTCATTAGTTCAATGAATGTTTAACCAAGACCACGCTAGTGCTGTCACACTGCCTGAGGAAAACACCACCAGCCCTCTCAGTAGCCAGCTTCTCCATGAAGCACACAGCTTGGTGTTCATTATTTCCTTTCAGTGTATGTTGTTAGAAGATTTCATTGTATTTGAAGTTTCCTGCCTCCCTAACTAATGTGATTCATCCATTCTACATAATAATTTTCTTTATTTAATGCAAGTCAACAGTACTTTGCTAACAGAAGTTACAGCATGTCTTCAGCATGTACTAGAAAGTAACCAGAGGAACGCCAGAAAAATAAAAGAAATTACTTCAGGCACTTTATTCATTTGGTTTTCACTTAAAAAAAGCTTACACCCTTTTCTGATGGTTTTACAGTCCATTGCACAATAACCTGGTATTATGTGATTTTTTTTTATCACACTCACCTTAGGCAATATGAGCTGTTCTATTGAAGTGGAAACAGAATACTGAAACAGAATTTTCTACCAACTGCACCATTATGAATGATTCTGATCTATACCATCCTGCTCCTACTTTATTTATAGGGGACAATAACAAAATATTTCTACTAATTCAATTGTTTTATGTCATGGAAGAGAAATGCCAAAATCAAGGTCAAGAGTGTGTCAGTGGTTTAATTTCCCTAGTGCTAACCCACAGTAAAATTTCTCAGGATATAGTCTGCTGGTCTCCTGCAAGTCATTATGTATATAATTTTCTCCCTGTGAAGTGCTTTTCTTGAATGCAAAGCCTGTGTATTCTAGAGGTAAATACATTAAGATATAAGGTTCAAAGAGTCTTTTTCTAAAGGCAACTTATAATGTCTCATAAGCTTCCTTATGTAATTCCAGTGCAAACCCCAACCATGCTGTCTTCAAAAGAATTCCCAGTGCATTTTCTTTCTTTTCACAAAGGAAAAAGGAAAAATTAAAGGGGAGGGGGAGGAGAAAACTGCAGTCAATATTATGGCCCTGCAGATTGCCAGAGTCAGACACCCTGGATCCTCAGAGTGAAAAAGACCTATCAGTCAGGGCAGTGCATGGGAATTTGCTTGTATCTACTTGCCTTGGCTTCCAAGGCCTTCAGAGCATCTCATCTCTCAGATGCCACTGCTGCCAACTCCCCCAACACAGAGCAAAGCCCAAGCACGTTTTCTGCCAGCAAGTTCCTGTTGTCTCCTGGGTAGTGAGGAACCCCCATCAGAAACAGCCCAAACCTAACTTCTCTCAAATCACATCTCTACCACCACAACTCCACTAAAATTGCACTGGTGAGCTGCCATTACTGGCTGACGTGCCTCCCAAACCTGTCCCACTGGTTTCTCCTGCTGCCTCCCAATCTCCTTGTTTTATCTTCCCATTATTCTCTCTTATAGCATGGGCTCCTTGGGGCTGGGACCACCTTCACAGTGCTTGCACATCACCTAAAGCCCTGGGATGGGGTGCTCCAAACTGCCAGTGCCCAAGATGTTGTAATAAATAACAATTAATCAGTCACAGGGGGAAGTCTCACTTCTCCACATTCCAGAAGGTGGTGGGAAAGATGACGTGGGTAAATCCTTCTGCAGCAACCATCCTAACATGCACTTTGGCTTTATTTTGTCTCTCTCCCAAGACTCCACCACAGAATTTTTGCCAGACTGCAGGCAGCTCTGCTGCACAAGAGCACACCCACAGCTCCACTCCAGCAGGCTTGATGGCCCTGCAGAGCCCAGAAAGGGGTAAAATAATCCTTGCTACCCTTATGGTCACTCCTAGACTGATTCTCATGCTCCTGGTGACTGACTCCTGTTCCAGGTTGTGCTTCCCCTTTCAGCACCATTGGGTCCAGAGTTTGTTCTGGGGGCTGTCCCCTGCCTGTGGTGCAAACACTGCCCTCTGAAGCCCTGCCCAAACGTGCACCCGGGGGCTCAGACAGGTCCCAGGCATTATGGTGCTGTTGTTCGTGCTGTGGCTGGGCACTGGGCAGCATGGCTTATCTGCATTCAGATTTTGTCTCAAAAAAATAGGTCTTGCAAATTCACAGCCTGCCTCTGTACATGACAAAGTCTCCAGTGGAAAGGAGGAGCTCAGAAAATCACAGCCAAGATTTATGGGAAGTCATAGGAAAAAACTCCTGAAAGAAAACATGTTATGCTGGCTAGCATTTATGCTGTCACACTGGCCCAAACCAGCTCAAAACACACCCAAAGTAGTTTGTTCTCCAAAGGAAAGGCAAGGCATGCTGGGGGTAGAATCGGGTGCTCTGTGAAGAACTGGGTAACGTGAGTGTTCCACTTCTGCCTTTCTAGTGCTCCCAGCAAGAGAAGGAAAAGGGGTTGACATTTCCTAGGCCCAGTGTAACTGGGTGATTTCTGCCTCTTTTCACAGTTATTTAAATGCGTTTTTCATTGTGCAAACACACATACAATAGCTGGGAGAGAAAATCATATAAGACTGCATCAAATCATAGTATTATAGGATGGTTTGGGTTGGAAGGGACCTTTAAAGGTCATCTGGTACAATCCCTCTGCAATATAAGCAGAGACATCTGACCTAGAGATGGCCATAAGAAGATCCCTATGTCAGATCCTTACCAAGGGACTGAAATAAACTGGACATTGGCTACTGAGGACATTTGCAAGGATGAACACGTGGAGCTGTGGATTCTTTGAGGGAATTTAGATGGGAATGAGCAGTGTAAAATCAGACTGTAGGTATGCAGAAGTCCACAGTGGAGACCAGGTCCTCCTCTGAATATACATGATCCAACCACAGTGCATTAGCCCTGAGTGGCTCTGGTGGGGACAAGTCAGGCCGGGAGGGAAACACTCTCCCCAGCAGTACAGGAAACTTTCCCCTCACAGTGGGTCACAATGGACCCTGCAGTTTAAAACAGGCTGGGATAGCTTCTCACTGCCTTTTGGGTTGCAAGAAGGACTTGCCTTTGTGCTTGCTCCTCCTGCACCTGACAGCTGGTTGCTAAATTGTCTCAACCACTAACTCATGTGCACACAGGGCTTGTGCTGGTGATGTTCTACAGACCACCAGCAGCCCATGGAGGAGATCCAAGTGCACCTCCAACAGGCACAACTGTATTTGTTGGACTACCAGTCTCCCCTTGCCACTGAAAGACATCTAAGGGTTGAACACTTATGTGCTCAGACTGTGAGAAAATGACTCCAAAGTGACCTTTGTTTTACCTGTAGGTGTACTGCCCTTAGCTGTGATCTTGTCAGATCTTGTTAAGTCATCAACACCAGGGTAATCTTGGATGATAAAAGCCAGAGAAGACCTCACTGCTGAGGGAGGCTGTGCCTATAAAACCGTGAAAATGGGAACAGTGAGGCACCAGCATCCTTTTAAAACTCATTTTGCAAAGAACTTTACAGGAGTAATTAACAGCATGTTATGGAGGGCTTGTGAAGAATTCCAGTTCCAAGATCCTACAGAAAAGAAATAGCAGCGACTTAGGGATGGACTGAGCTAATCCACTTCATAAAAGCTGCTGTGTAGCCAGCCTTTCTGGCTTTTTGTTTGTTTGTTTTTTGTTTTTCTTTTCTGACTATTTACTACCTTAACGTTAAAAGAAAATAATGGGCATTGCACTATACAGTCTGCAGTTATTTTCGGAAACAGATTTTAGGATGTCTTGCTTGACATGGATGTACACCTTGGATGTTTCTTGGTCTTTGCAATGGTTTTCTATGCTGTGCAGCCACATCTGGAGCTGTGACACCTCCGGACCTCCTACAGTGAAACCCAGGGAGCAGAAATCAAGAAGGAGGTGTACCAGGCTGAATTTTTCTTTCAAAGTTAGGTGTGCCTGGCAGCAGCAATGAAAAGGGAAGGCACAGAAACACTTTCTAGGTGTCAAGATGTTTCCGTCACCTGCCAGCAAATCCATGTCTAGTCCCAGGAATCTTGGTGGGAATTGAGATGGGAATGTCTGCCCTGCTCAGTGCATCTTAAAATGCATTGGCTAGCTCAGGTGCCAGGGTCCAAAAGGAAATGAAAATAATTCTTGCTAAGAAACATGACCTTATAGGTGCCCCATTACAGTGATGCCTCAACAAAAATTTCTGTGCAACTCCAGGTTTTTCAAGGTTTGGAAACACGGCTAAAAATCCTTGGTTTTGGTTTTACCCATTTTGAGTCCTTGTGACAATAGAACAGAGGGACAGTGTAACCCTCTGCAGTGACCACAGCTCAGTGAATGTGTCCCTGTACCCAAGGAGGAGGTGGCAGATTTGCCAGCATAAGAAAACCTTAGCTCTGGGACCTTGCTCTGAACTCTGCCAAGGTGAGCTGGCTACATGGGTGCTAAGAAATATATTTAAAATAATAAATGTGTGAAGAGGAGACAGTCACCTCCACAGAAAAATTATTTACCACTTTTGTGGAAATGCACATATATCTCTAGAAGTCATGGCTGGCTGCAGCAAAGAGAGTATCATCTCCCAAATTTCTTGCAAGGTGGAGTTAAAAAAATAAATAAATAAAATCCACATAGATCTATAAAGTAATAGCCTCTGTGTGTGATGACCAGTCATGTCTACTCATCCAAAGAAGGGCTCCAACAGTCCTTGTTAGACAAGGAGGAGGAAATACAAGTCACCTTGCCCAGCTCAGTTAATCTCCACTAATGGACAGAATAAAAGCCAACACCCTGAGCACTGAGGTACTCGAGATTCCAGGTGCTTTAAATATTCAGGGTGATTGCAGAGCTACCATGATCCTTTCATACTGAAGCCTAACAGATATTTTCTCAAGCCTGAATGTTTGGAATTCAGGAGGTCAGGGTTAATTACAGAATAATAGACAAGGAAAAAATTGTGATAATGGAAAAGACACAGAAGTGGATGTAATCCTGAAACTTGAAGTCCTGGATGTACTTCTGGAGAATCTTGGTAAAAACCCCTGATGCCCTGGACATCCAGGGAAAACCACCCTCAAGGTGAGCATTGGACAGTCATCTTTGTTTCCATCCTGTGGTCTGTGAACACAAAAGAATGAACTCTGAAGGGATGGGGACCTGTGCAAGAAGTGAAGGATAAAAGAGCCTAAGAATGAGAGTATGTAAAAGGAGCACAGAGATCACCCCAAAAAGATGGTGTTCATGTTTTACTCAAGACAGGACAATGAGGGAGAGGTAGTGGATGGTGGGCAAAGAAAGAGAGCATAGGTCAGACTGGTAGGATGGTATTTTGCAGATAGTGTCCAAAGATGGAGGACATTGTGCAGATAGCATCTAAAGAAAGCATCCTATTCACATTTGTTGTGGATTCAGGAGAAATGGGAGAAACAGTACACCTGGCATTATCCTTAGAAACTGGGCAGAATTTTCCCAGAATGCTGGAAGTGTGTGTCTATAAGATATCCATGTAAGATTTCCCTCAGAATGTATTGCAACTCAGTAGTTTTTGGAAAATTAAAAAATTAGTTTTGTTCATGTCATGTTAAGTTAGCTGTCATTAAAATTAGTGGTTGGTGCTATGCAGCAAGTTAGTTCCTCATTTTTCTGAGTATAAAACTTGAGTGATGGATCAGATGCTGATGTAGGCTGCAGAAACACAATAGCAGGGTGGGATCTGCTCCACAAGGATTTTCTGCAATGCTCCAGAAGCTGGTTGAAATATATTGAACTCGCCAATATAAAAATACTCAATGTTGCCAACTCTTCTCCAGCATTCCATGGAATGCACTGCCCTGTCCCTGCTGCACCATGCAGGGCTAGCAGCTCATCTCCTCCCTGCTGGAGGGGAGCCACAGAGCCCCCCAAGCAAAGCAAGCTTCACATATGCTCAGTTTGCACAAATAATTACAGCAGGTTTGTTGCTCAAGAGTACAAACAGCCCACATCTTTCATGATTGTGCAAGAAACTTTACTGAGAGTAAAGCCTGAGTTTCAGAGGACTGGGGATTTTTTAAGTGTAAGCTGAAATAAAAGTTTCCATAGCTATTTTTGATTTCTAAGCCAGCTTTTCTGTTTGTAAACACCCAGGCAGCAGAGAGGTTGTCCTCCCTCCCCTCTCCCACGCAGAACTATCTCACTGCTTTAGCTCACCCTCTCCAAGCTGCCTGCTGGAATGAGACTACAAAGGCTGTGTGGACAGCAGCTAAAAATGCCTGGAAAAGCAGTCCTTGGTGGGCAGATGAGCAGGCACTGTCTGTTTCCCCTGTCTGTGACCACTGCATGCCTGTGCACAGGGAGCCCTTGTGTTCAGAAAGGAAAGACAAGCTACAAGACACCAGGCTAACTGTTCCCAGGGTTTCAGTCCCATTTTTCAATTAAGACCAGGGATTTTCCATGTTACTGAGTGCTAAATGTTCGGGGGTTGTGATTGTTCAGAGAACGAGCTGTCAGCCAATCAATCAATCAATCAATCAAGACATCTTTAAACATGGCTACAGATAGATGAATTTTAGATGCTGAGATTTCACCTTTGAACTTTCCTTTACTGAAGTTATTCTAACTGGGCCAGACAGGAGTGCTGCTGGGGCTGCCTTTGGGCACAGTATGTGTAGTTTCACACAGGAGGCCAGGCAGTGCTGCTGTGTCTCCATGACTTCCCTGCAAACCCTCTCTTGCTGGCCTTTGCAGCTGGGCTCTGCTGTGCACAGGTAATTCATGCCAGCCTGGGAGACCAGCCTGGCTCTACCTGTACTTCCTTAAGACAAGCTGGAAGTCCTCTCTTTTCCTTTTAAAATTTTCATTCTTTTTTTACCCCTGCATTTTGCTCCCGTGGCTTGCACATAAGATGAGAGAAGCTGGTCATTGGTGACACAGCAGTGAATACATGGGCCAAGGGGAGTCCAATTCTGCTCCTTGCTCCCATTTGCCCTGGAGCAAACTGCTGTCAAACTGGGGAGCCCTGCCCAGGCTCCATCAGCCTCCAGGCTCTGTTGCTCATTAGTGGAAACTGCACAGAAAGGACAGAGGGATGCTGGGGGTCTGTGTGTGTCTCCCCAGACACAGAACCTCTGGACATCACCAGCAGGAAGGTCCCGTTCCAGAACATTCCCCTTTCTCACTGAGGTGGTTGCTGGCTATTGGTAGTGAAGGTTCTGGTGAGTCAGTGCTGTATCTCAGCTCCAGACATCCTTTCACTCATATCCCTCACCTTTCCTGGTCAGGAACTTCTGAGTTAAATGAGAGAGGGTTTTCATCATTGGGCCTATGATGTTCAGTTATGGCTTTAAAAAGTTTATTATTAATCACTTACTTCTTTCCACTTTTCCCAAGGCATAAAAAGTAGGACATAGACAGTTCCAAGATGAAACTGGAGCACACAGGCATATGGAAAATCCAAATGAAGGAAGCACCTACAGCTCTGATTTAGATAGGGGATTTTTTAGAATCTCCTTTAGTGGACATTGTAGGGAAATTAGACATTACAGAGACCCATGAATGTGGACAGGTTGCTGTTTTGGTAGATCAGGACGGGAGTAGCAGTCCTTAAAAATAGGCAATATAGAGAAAGAGAGAAGGGAAGAGGAAGGGGAAGGAAAAATGGCAGAAAGAGCAGCAGCCTCCATCTAGAAGATACGAGCAAGAAGAGAGAAGTAGTTGAATCCCACATGCAGACATAAAGGCATGGAATTTTCTTCTGGAAAAGAGAATTTCAGAGACTTCCAAAGACTAAGCATTCAAATGAGGTGATTTGTTTTTTTCTGAAACAGCATGGCATCAGATTCTTTCCTTAAGTACCTGGCATCAAAATCCAAGCACAGGGTAGACAGCTGAGGCTTGCAGGTAATCCTAAGCATCCCTAGGTGAACTTACTCTGCAGTACTGGCTCTGTGTGTTTGGGCACAACTGCAGCAATCACTGCTTCAGCAGGCTTGTATGGGCTAAAAAGTCAGTATGAGAACTCAGAGCCTGGAAGTGCTGACAGAATAAAGGCATCCTCACAGTGTTTGAACCCAGTCCAAAGCTAACATAAGTGAAAACCTCTGGAGAAGCTGTTCTTGTTGAATTGCAAGTTGGTTTTTTTTCCCCCTATTTAAATAAGTCAAAGTAGTTATATTGAGATGATAAGAATCTGAACTTTATCAGTGAATTCTACCTTTCAAAAATAGTTATTCAAATTCTTACTTCATCAGGCTTTAGGAGGTAACACATTTAAAGAAATAAAACGTGTTTAAAAGCACATTTGAAGGTGCTGGCTTCATCTGCATGGCAATGAAATGTTCTCAGGAAAGGTATTTACTTTTAATTAATAATAAAGCAAATGCAAACTACCATAGGCCACATTTGAGAAAATGCTGCAGTTCAAAGTGAGAAAAGACTTTTATTAAATGAAATTGCAAGTGAACACCATTAAATACGTGTCAACACAACCAGTAGAGCAATCTATCAACGAGCATAAAGAAAGCATAAAATCACACAGGCGAGTTATAAGCATAATAGAAGTGTGGTTGTATTTTTGTACTTTGTCTTCAGGAGAGATAGGTCTCTCCACAACAAAGACCACCAGCTCAAAAGTAAAGCCAAGCCCTAACCAGGAGGGACTGGCTCCAACCTAGAATGTTTTTACAATACCCACTGCAAGGATTTAGCACCCTGCTCCTCACCAGTGGTATTATTGTATGCTCTGACATGATAGGCTGCATTGTCGTGCCTGTAGCCCATGTCTCCATTAATAATCACCTCCAGTTAATGCAGCCTCTTATCTCTCAAGCTTAGATAAAGCCACATGCTCACACGACCCAGGGCTGTGCCTGCAGCTCTGCAGCCCTGCTGAGTGTCCCACCCTTGCACAGGCAAAGGGCCACAGCCAGGGAGGATGCAGACTTTGATGTCAGACAGAGGATGGGCAGCTCCTGTTCCACCCAGGGATGCACACAACCCCTGCAGCTGACCAGCTGCTGCTGGGGGGGACAGCCTACAGCTCAGGCCCCCCATGCATCAGTGTGCCACCTGCTGAGAACAGCACACAGACTTGGTCTGGTTTGGGTTTTTTTAATGGCTGCTCTTCATTTATTTCTCTCTTTGGTCCACTTCTCCTCGAGCTTGGAGATATTCTTGTGGGCTGGGTCTGCCCCTTCTTGAAGAGTAGAAAAACTGTAGTGTACCATGGGTGCTGTTAGCAGCAAGAATATATCAGCTCATCATAACAACAAACTTCTGGGCCAACCTCCAGCACCACCCCCACACGGCTAGAACTATAAAGAAAGACTTACCAGGAAAAAAAATGAAAACCAACCAAATAAGTAACAAAACACACAAACAAACAACAACAAAACCATGCAAATAAACAAGAAAAGAACATAAGGGAGGGAGCCTGAGCACATCTCTACTTCCAGTCTCCATAGTGCTCAGCCTGAGCATACAGACCTTCAGGGACACTCCCACAAGGAAAGCTGGTGCTGACTTCTGTAAAGATGGGCCTTTCTATTTTATTTCTATTTGCTCAGAAGGAGAAAGGAGTGCACAGTAATGCTGACACTGTTGAGCTGCATCAAGGCAAAGGAAATATTTCTTAGTCTACTTTCTTGCTCAGATGTCTTCCCCCTTCCATTTGTAAATGTGTTTAGATGGCAGGAGCCACTATCCTGGAGGAGCAGGGGGTGGTGATGCTGCAGGAGGAAATGCTAAATATAAGAGTGGCTAAATGTAAGTTCGGTGATGTCAGCTCTGTGTGAGATAGAAAAAACAAGAACTATCTTCAGCTCCACCAGGCTCAACAGCAAGGGTATAAAATGCTTCTGAGTGGGCTAAACAGCTCCAGACCCAGAAAAAGACAGTTGAGTCGCTGAGATTATACTTAATTGGTGTTGTGGGAAGGCAGCCTCTCTGCAAGGCAGCCCACGCTGTCCCCTCGTACAAAGCCTTTTCATGGGCTACAGGGGACTTACTGCCAAACATCTTGCCAAATACCAGCCTCATAATGTCATCTCAGGAAACAGAGGAGCCTGCAGCCATCAGGACAGTCTCACTGCCCTCATGCTCTGTCCCTGCTGTCCCTGCTTTTTCTGCCCTGGGACAATTTGCCCATTTCTCCATGGCCCAGCCCTCCCAGGCTGGATGGCAGCCTCATCCCACCTCCTGTAACAATGTGAGTCGCAGCATGGGCAACGTTTTCATGTGGGGAAGGACCCATATCACCAGGTCTTGTCTAATCATCAGTTCAGGATTCGTCCCCAGCTGCAAGGGAACTGGGTTACAGACACAAAACCCCCAAAGAGCAAGACAGTGCAGATACTTTGTCCAAGCTGGTTTTCCCTGCAGTCACAACACACACACACAACTCTTCATCACGCCAAGAGGCCAAATTTTCCATTTTGTCTGTCTGCATCTCCCTGTGCCAGGCTGGCCTGACAGCAGGATTTTGTCCTAAATATGCTGCTGCCTCCCTAGCAGTGCTCAACCTGCTTGGAGCTCATCCTGCTGGAAGTGATGTTTAAAATAGGATTCCTGGTATATGCTGGTGAGACACTGGTACAGAGACTTACCCACATGAATTCCAGGGAATCAGGTGATACACCTGTTTCCCTGTGTTTTCTCTGCTGCTAATGGCAAATTTCCCACAGAAAAATTATATTTTTGGCAACTTAGTCATTGGTAGTTTCTACCTCTTGGTGAATGTCACCACGAACCATTAGGAGCATGTGCCATCTAGACATGGACGAGTCATGAACTCACTTAGGACTTCACATTACACAGAAGGGGCTGCAACTTCCCTCCCAGTTCTTCACATCCCTGATTATCTTTTGCATGGGCTTGGCTGGACCTGATTTGTGTGTGCATTTCTGCATGTTAGAGGTGTATCTGTGCACAAATACATGCACCGTCTATGTTCATAGCCAAATGCTTGACTTAAACACACAAAACAAGTGCAAATGTCCCAAAAATATGAGAATAATTTTGCTGGGGAAGGAGTGTGGAGGATTTTTTTTTTTTTTAATTGGGCTTTTATGTGTTGAAGGTGTGGTCCAGTTGATTTAGTTTGGTTTTTTTTTTTTTTTCTCCAAAGGAACCATTTTACTATTCTTAGTGTATTTTCTCAACTTTGAAACCTGAACCTAAGCTTCTTTTTCCTAACCATGCCTTGAAAATCAAAGCACTTGGAGCCAGATGCTGAACTGGTATGTCCATAGGAATGCCACATTTTGTTTCCTAAAGGGTGCTTTTTCAGGCACGCTGTTCTGAGGCCAGGCAGAGCAGAGCAAGTTCGACCAGGCTGCTTCCAGGGGTCATTCCAGCTGAAATTTGTGGTTACATGAGCCCAGCATAGTGGCTCCTAACTGGTGAGACAGTGGTTCCCAAGGGAATTAACTCTACCAACACTGTTTGCTGGGGCTGGGAGCACTGGGGAGGTGCCCAAGTGGCCCTGGGCAGAGCCAGGCTGCTCCAGCCGTGCTCCTGGCCCCAGAGTCAGATGGGCTGAGACGTGGAGTTCTGCCAGGGTCTGATGGTGAAGAGGGCTGGGAGAATGACGACCTTTGGGGGCTGTAGCTGCCACATACACGTTGTGAAATGCCTCTCTAAAAGAAACAAAGGGTTTGCTGCCTATAAAGCAAAGTCCCCAGTGAGGAGTGCTGCAGATGGTATGAGAAAAGGTCTCCAGAGCAGAGCAGAAGAGCCCTTTGCCTCACTCTGTTGTTTTCAGCATTCCCACAACACTTTGCCTTTTGAGCTCAGCCTTGAAAGCTCCAAGGCAAATCAACAAGTTCAAGCAGGAACCTAATTCAAGCTCTGAATAAAACCCATACCTGACAACTTTAATTATTAGGCTGATGTGTCATATTTACATTAATTTGAGCACTACTTAGATTCAATTACAATAATTCTTCCATATATTCATTCCAAGATATTTCAATGACTTAGCAGAGAGCATATATAATCAAAGCTTAGCTGAAGAAACAGGTTTGCTCTCCACAGACCTACTGTTCCCCTACCTGGGTGCTGACTACAGTGCCCTGTGCGTGGGTCTGCATGGATGTGCCTAACAGGGTATCAGCATCTGGAACCGTGTCAAAGGACAGGTACTGGACAACCCATGAGCCTTGGCTGTAGCCCCAGGATCAAATTACAGCCCCTGTCGTGGGGGTCCATGTTCACCTTGACATGTGCTTTTGCAGACTGGAGGTATTCCTGGATTCTTCTGCTGCTGTTCACTGATCATCCTGCAGCGATGCCCAGCACAAATTTTTTCATCAGCAGCTGGCCAGAAAGTTTATTCCAGATGATCTTGAGATCCCTTACAGCCTGGTAGCCTATGATTCTATGATTCCAGATGGTATTTAGCTCATTCTCCCTCCGCTGTCCCTGTGTGTTTTTCAGGAACACAACTTGTATCTATTTGATGCAGAGCATGACAAAGCACTCAAGCAGGGTGCCACACCATGGCACCATGTCACAATCTGTTCTAGTTGTTTGATAACCCCTAGGTATAGCCTAGCAGGTGTTGCTTGTGACTGATAAGGTGTTAAATGATCTGCATCCCCAAAGTGGAGAAACTCTTTCCCTCTTCCTACCACCAACAGCCCAGGGCCATACTGTCATACTCACGAGCTACAGAGTGAGGAGTGAAAGCTACTGCCCAGGTGTTTTCCACTCTTGTATTTGGGTTTCTTTCACTCACTTGGTGTAATAAAAAGAGTTGAGATGTGTGGCAAAGAACTGATCTGTCCCCAGGCATTAGAGATGAGGGCATATGCAAACAAATTTTACAGTCCAAGTACTGATTGGAGACCTACATCCCCACAAAACTTCTCAGTATGTTGGTGGGGGGGAAAAAGAGTGAACAGAAAAGCCATCCCTCTGGACATGAATTTCACTCTCACAGTAGGAGAGAGTACATAAACTGGGGCTACCTTAAAATCTAGCAAAAGTTCTCTTTCTCTGACTGTTCTGCATTTTTCGGAGATGGGGGGTAGTCTCCTGAGCAGTTTGTCTGCCCTGAGGAAGGTCCCGATTTCTAAGGAGGCAGGAGCTGGCTGGGAAAGTGGCTGTTTCTCATCAATCCTTTCCGTGCTGTTTATCCCTGCACGGCCGTTCTGTCTGTCCGAGCCGCCTCGGCCGCTGCCGCCCGAGCGCTGCGGAGCCGCGGCCCCGGGCGGGGGTCCCCGGCCGCGCCCCCGCGCTGCAGTGGGGGGTTCGCTCCGCTCGAGGGAGCTCTGCTGCTGTGTAGCCCAAATCAAACCCTCGCAGCACCTTTAGGCAAAATCCTGCTGGGGACAAACCCTCCGTGCCGGGGGAAGCCGCACGCAGGGATTCCTTTCCTCCGGAAGGCTGAGGAGATGCTCGTGCCGGAGCCTGAGATGCTCCTGGTTGAGGTTAAGGCGTTTCCAAGCCTGTTGCGTTTCAGCCCGAGGTGTCCAGGGCTGGATTGGCCGCCCATCTCCCTCGCACGTGTCCTTGTCACCGCAGCTGCTCCGGCTGCAGCACTGCTGAATGAGGGAGTGCAGCGGGACCCTGCGGGAAGGGGCAGCTCCCAGGAGGAGATGATTGGCACGGCTTATAGGATCACTGAACTATTCAAAAAAGCAGACTTGAGGAACAAGGCCTACTTTGGCTATTTCTAAATCAGGAAAAATTTACCTTATTGTGTCCTGCACAGTGACTTCTCACTGCAGAAAACTGCATTTTTCCAAAGATTCACTCTCTCAGGAAGCTGATTGTACATAAAGACTGAAGAGATAATTTCATTCCTTTAAAAAAAGAATTCCTTATGTCACAGATCCATGCCTGAAAAGGATCAAGACAAAAATAGGGTCTAATCAAATGCTTAGAAAGCATCTACACCTTGTGCAGGACAGTGTTTAGGGAGCTGCTCCTCGCATCCCCGGTCAGCCAGGAATCCCAGCAAGGCAGATGCTTTTGGAGAAGGCCAGAGGGTAAAATCCATCTCTGGCTTCATTAGAGACAGTTAAACCTGATTCATCCTGTCTCCAGCCACTCCCTGACTTGTCTTTGGAAAGCCAGCACACACCGAGGCGAGGCGTTCCCCAGCCAGGGTCAGGTGTCAGAGGCAGCTTCTCCAGCAAGCCGGTGTGAGTCAGAGTGTTTGGGAACTGCTCCAAGCTATTGGAAAAAAACAACTCCCAAATTAGCTGGGGTGGCTCCCAAGCGAATCCACCTCCGCGGGGAAGGAGGTGATCTAATGAAAGCGTGCGGTCAGAAATCAAAAGAGCCTGGAAAGCATTCCAAGCTGCATAATAAGATTTCACATTTCATATCTTCAAAGCATTAAGTGAACATTATCTAATTAATCCTCACAACACTCCTCAGAGATATTATCCCTATTTCACAGACAGAGAAACCAAGGCACAAAGTTAAGTCACTTGCCTGGGGCCAGAGAAGGGAGTGTCGAAGCTGGGATTAGAGTCCAGGAGTTCCTGGCGCCCAACTTTTTCCTCAGACTACTGGGTCATGTGTCTTCCCTGCAGGGAAGATAATAATGAGCCCATAATTACCCATACAAATTCCCAGTGACCAGGCTAACCCGTCAGTATAAAGCCATTTGTAATTCCCATAAACACACCCACAATTTAGCTGCCGCCATGACCTACCAGTACTCTCTCAGCCATAGGAATCCAGACCTTCAAATAGGGGCTGTTCTTTGACAGAACAAATCCCAGCTCTGACCCACTCCAAGGGCCATTGGAGAACATCTTGTCACTTGTAAATCCCTGGTGACCATCCACGTATGCACGAGTACTGTGGGAGCTGTGGTGGCAGGACAAGGTTTGTGGAGAGAGGGAAGAGAGCTGTGAAAAATGGATGAGCCCTTTGGGTACACATGCCCTTTTCCAAGCCTGATGCAGAAACTGAAACTTTTTGCTCAGTACAGGCTGAGAGCTACTCCTCACCACCAAGGGAAAGGTTGTGTGGTCAAATACATTGCTCAGCACGGTCTGTCAGTCTGGTAAAATAAATGACCCCTTCCATATGTAGACATAGTTCCCTGAAATGGCCTTGGGCAGACTCACTGCAGTGTCACTGGAAAACTCAGGGCATTCAAAGTGCCCCTTGCCTTCAGCTCTTTCCCTGTCCTGCCCAGGAGAAGGGGGAGGAATCTGCAGCCTCCCTGCTGCTTGAGCTCCTGTGTACATCCTGAGGAGATGGCTCTGCCCCAAGGAACCCATTGTGCCTGGGGTTTTCCCTGTTTTTCCATCACCGTGAGGCCTCTGTGAGTGTGTGAGTGTGTGCATGTGTGGCTGTGTGCCTGTACTTCTGGGGTGCTCTGTGTCCTCTTCTGCCAATATATTTGAACCCAGTGAGCTGGTCTTCCCAACACGGGGCTCCGGCATTGTGTGCCTGGTACCCTCCATCATTCAATGTTTGTCTGCTGTCATCTCAGCAGGAACACCTTTCCACAAAGCCTCTATCATCCCTACTCAAACCCAACTTGTTGTTACTCCAGAATAGAGATTATCATGGAATTCCCATGGGGGATGTGGTCCACTGCTGTATCACACATTATTTTAGCTGAGACTTGAATGTCTGCCTGGCTCTTCTCCCATGCTGTGGTGCTTACTCTTGCTTGCAAAGTGCTTTGCCAGGGGCACCTATGGCTCTTGTCACAGACCAGCACAGCACCTCTCTAGACACAGTGAAATGTAGAAGTAGCCCCGCTTTGGGCCAGTCAGCCTTTGTACTCGGGTCAGACAGCTCGCAGTGATGCCAGGGATGTTGCAAGGACTAATAGCAAACTGAGCTTTTGGTGGTCAAGAGGCCTCTGTGGTGCTGCCTGGGTGTAGGACAGCACTTGTGATGGGCAGGATTACAGCAAGTAGTTCTGCCCCTCCACCAGGGCCAGGACTTGGTGTGCTCCTCTAGAGCAATATCACCACAGTGGTAAGGACTTCTCTGGGTGCCTTTTCTCCAGGCATGTGGGTGCCATTTCCCAGCCAGGCAATGCCATGGATTACTACCTATGGCTCCTGGAGGTTTTCTTCTGCCCAAGCACCAGTGTCAGACATCCTCCCACGCTGCTGGAATGCTGCTTAATATTTCCTCTGATTCACAGTGATGTGCAGAACCCCATCTGCTATTTTTCAGTACCTTAGGCAATATTTCAAAACCAGGCCAGGCCAGCAGTAGTGCTGAGCTCCAGATAATTTGGGCTGGCTGAAAGCTGTCCTACACTGGCCACATTGCATCCTTAGACGACCAGCCCCTTGCCTTTGGGAAGTCTGGGGTTTAAAAGAAGCAGAGAGGAAGGGACAGCCTTGGGCAGACACAGGAGGCCACAGCAGTGTCCACAAAGAGGTAAAACAAAAGGTTGAGGAAGGGGTGTCAGCAATGAGTTTTCCTCCAAGAAGGGCTGAACACTCACAGACTG
The DNA here is from genome assembly GCA_013400775.1 of Chaetops frenatus. NCBI lineage: Eukaryota > Metazoa > Chordata > Aves > Passeriformes > Picathartidae > Chaetops > Chaetops frenatus. The sequence goes on along the minus strand of VZTR01022328.1, from coordinate 540,923 downwards.
TCTGTGCTCTGTAGGGTGTGATGGTACCTTGTCACTGAGGAGGGACCAGAAGAGTATTTCAAAGGCTGAAAACAGCCATGCCTGTCAAGCCCCAGGGTGCCACATCACATCCCCAACAGGCATCCCCAAGCAGCAGGATTATAATATTTGGGAACATGCACAACTCTTCCTCAACCAAGAGTCCCACAGTAAAAGTGACCACTTAATAGCAAAGAGGGACCACTCAGCATTTAGGGGCATATTCCTCAATCTTGTTCAAGGCCTGCTCTGGTCCCAGGCTTTTAATGCACTCAGTTGAGGGGTTTCATTGTGACAGCTGTGCTTTGGAACTACAGAGTAGTGGCTTCTGCTGAGGACAAAGTGCTTTGTGCAGAAAACTGCTTTGGTGCTGCACTGAAATCAGAGAGGCTGCTCTTTGGAATATCTGGCTTTTCCTTTATTTTTTCATTATTTCTTATAACTGTCTTTATTTACAGATCCAGAAATATCATTAAAAGAAATTAAAGGCACATTTTCTTTACTAAAACACTTTAATGTAATTGTTTTTTAAAGTAAATTATGGTAAATGCACACACACATCTTATCTAACCTTTATATTTATGAGCAGATTTATTCTTCTGAGGAATCAAACTGCCTTTTCCTCACTTTTTAGATCCAAGGACCAAGATCTCCTGTGCAAGAATATGTATAGTGAGTTTATCAAGTTATAGATACGTTTTCACTGTAGTGACTGCCAGAAGAGCTTCTGGTTGGCTCATCTCCTACTGAGCTCTAACAAAAAAAAATATGTGTATCTCTGTGTATGTCTCTCCCTCAAAATGCAAACCTTGTGCAAAAATTATTGACAACAAATGCTGATAGACAGGAACCAGATTATTCCAGAAATACTGCAAACCATACAAACATAACATTCTTTTTCTGTAAGTTATATGGTTTAATGACATAAACTGATAGTATGAAATGGCATGTTAGAGGCTCGTTAGACACTGACAGCTGTAAGCATTTCAGGATGCTGTATTAAAAACATCTGCTCAAAGGAAAAAATAGCACTAAAAAAAGAAAGGAATGGAAAGTTGAGAACAGCCTCACATCCAATTTGTTTTCTGGTAGCTACTGATTCTAGGAATGACCAAGACCTCCTGATTTCAATAAGCTAAATCTAGCAAGAGCCAGATTGGTGGGATCTGGGCACACTGTGCCTCAGGTTACACATTTTACCTTGTATTCCCTGGCTTGTGGAGCATGTGCTTTGTGAAATGTCTTTGTACAGCTGTCTCGTGGGAGGAGGTTCCAGTTAGCAGTGTAACCACTGCACTACCAACATCTACCAACATCTTCTCACCAGTTCTGATCTAGCAGATTTTCTACTCAACATGCTCAAGACAGGTTTCAGACGTGAAGAGATCCTGGGGTGCAAAGGAAGAATAAAACATTTTCTTAGGGTATGACATAGTAATGGGAAAATACATGTGGAGTCGATCACCCAACATCCAGATGCAGCTACTGTTTGGCATCTCCTTCTCCTGTTTCGAAGTTTGTTTTTCCTGAAGCCGAGTTGCTGCACCTTCCGTGTCCTCAGCTACCAGGCATGAAGCCAAGGAATCCAGGAGGAGGTAACCTCACAGTGCCTCTACACCAAATAAAGGAAAAAGGTTTAAAAGACCCAAACAAACCCCACCCCTCTCCCCATCCTCCTAAGCTGGAGCCATGAGCTATTCTGGTCTCCAGATAGGGGCACTTCCGAGGTCACCCTGCTGGACTCAGAAGGCTCCTGAGCCTCTTGGCCACTGCAAAGCAGAGAGATGAGTCTCAGTCATGGGGATGGGTAGGAGGAGCCCTCCCAGAGAATCAAAATACAAAGAGACTTTGTATGGTGAAGCTTTGCTGTTTCAGTTGCTAAATTAATGGCTTGCAGCCATGGATGGAAGCTATTCCTCCTATTTTGTTGGAGAAAAATATACCACTGTGAATTGAAACTGAAATTGTGATACTTTGTGAAATGCTGTTCTGTTTCCTAAATAGAACTGTTAGTGTTTGAAGATTGGAAAGGTCAGCAAGAAGATATGTATGTGCAAATTTTCCTTTATGTAAAATTTTTAATTCAACATTTTTTAGTGTCATTTCATAAAAAAACTGTCAGGATTTCCAAGTGACTCTGGAAGCATGAGCATCTGATGGAAATTAGACTGACAACAAGCATCAAAGCAGATGTTCTCCAGGTATCTCAAGTTGCTTATTCCTCACTAGACAGAAAACCTGGAAGGGAAAAATGTCTCTGTTGGAAACCCATTGAAATATAGGAAAGTTGAGTGAGAAAGTTACACCACTGGAACAGGAGACTCAGTCCCTCTTGAGAGTGGGATGAGCCTGAAAGTTTAAAAGCACAGCAACAAGGTCAGATTTCTGACACTTTGGTTGCTGACCATCAGCTGAGCCGTGTGTTCTCTCAAAATGCCAAGCAATGCCACTGCACATAGCCCATGTGGAAGAAGGTTTGATTCCTTTGCATTTTCCCCAGCCAAACCTGCACATAGCCATGGACAGTCTCTGCCTCAGCTGATGTGTAGCTGGGGCAGATGCAGTAAGGACTGAGCTGGAGACACAGTGGCTGCTTATTCATCTTGCCCAGAACCTGCAAGGAGATTGTAGCAGCTCTCCTTTCGCTTCAGTGGATTTTGGCCCAAGCCAAAAGGGAAGGGAAGCAAGAGCCACTACAGCTACTGATCTGTTACATCTACACAGTGCTTCTGACATGGAGATACATTCCCCTTGGCATTTAACGTGTCACTGGGAGGAAGTCGTTACACATGAACACAACCTTTTTAATATTTCTCATTTTTAGAGTCTCTCAGGCTGTTTTTCTAGGAAAGAAAACAAAATCTCGCAAAACATTTCACCAAAGTGCTGCTCTTGGGCATCAATTTTACTTCCAGCAGCCCATTTACCCAAAGCCATCCTTCGACAGATATGAAGTAACTATTCCTCTTGCCAATACAAAGGGAATTTCATGGGCAATTACTTCCTGCTTCCATCTTGAACCAATCTCACAGAAAGATTTATTTCTTAGCAAACATCTGAAAGTTTCTCCAGTTGTGTCTAAATATTTGTGTTCATGTCTACATAGTAAAGATTGCATCTCATATAGAAGAAGAGGTATGGACAAATAAAGGAAGTCTTAGTGAGAATGGGAAGTGATGAAAACTATCAACCGGTTTGAAGGTTAGACAAATGGCTTCTGAGGCTCATATCACAGCACTGTAACTTCACTGTTGCTGAATGCAGTTTTGCACAGTCTAAGGAGAGGTATTCTGCACAGCACATCTTTCACAATTAGGAAGAAAATTACTGTTTCTTTTCCAAGTCAAATAAACCTTGTTTATCTTGGTGGGGAGTGGGAGGGCAGCGGGAATAGTGGTGAGCTGGCCCGAGAGACAATTTTGAAACTTTAGATTGAGAGGAGTCTGAAAGTCTGAGCTGGGGACAAAGGACTCATCTGCAGCATCACATAAAAGGCCCTGGCACAGAAAGCTGTCAGGATCCTGGCTGCAGATACTCTGGGCATGTTGAAAGCCCAAGGACAGCAGACCTGACCCAGCACCGTGGAGCCAGAGGGCAAACCTGCAGCATGCCCACCATCAAATCCCAGCAGACACATGCAGGAGGGATCAAAGGCAGGGTGAGCTTTCCCCACCTGCTGCCCTGCCTGCACATCACTGCCTGCAGTGGCTTTGCTCTGGCCACAGTGGGGTCTCTGGGCATGGTTATCATGGTGCTACTTAACAGCAGCCAGAAGGCACCGACATTCGCAGTGCAGGGTGGGATGGGGTTTGCAGATGGAGGAGTTTGTATTTTGAGTCTCATCTGCTGGCCACTGAGAGATGATCTGAGTAAATGTTATCAATCCCATGGGAGGAGAGGCTCAGAAATGTCGCCCTGTGCCTTTGCTATGTTGCCACATATTGCCAATCTCCATGCTGACCACAAGCTAGGAGAAAAAAGCTTCAAGCAAGCATTCTTGTTCTTAGGAAATCTTGCAATTACAAAGATTCATCTTAAATGTGGTTCTTCTAGTGATGTGCTTGATGTTCCTTTCATCTGCTGGACTCCAGCAATAAAGTCAGTAATTGTGGCCATTCTCACAGTAAGCGTGGCAGGTTCCCTGTGCCAGCTGAGATGTATCCTTTGCCATGAGTGGCAAGGTTGGTGGCTGGGTTTAGGCTAAGTCCCTGGTAAATTCCAGTGCTGAGTCCATTGGCAAGTCTTCAGACGCAGCCTCTGGGACTGTTTTGGGTTCAGGCAACTGCTGGTTTGGCCTCTGTCTCATGTCTTCTTGGACACAGCTTCCCTTTGTCTCCCTCTGCGTGACATGTATTCCCTTTGAAACAATTAAAACCTTCTCAAGCTCTTTGTTTCTAATTCTGGGCAGTTTAGCACAAAGTATATTTATGCTAATTGCATACTGAAAGTGCACTCTGATTGGCTTGGCTTTCCCTTGCTAGGGCTTTTAAGAATATATTTGTCATTGCTGGGAGCAACACTGGAGTTGAAAGAACTATGAACTTACAGGGTCTGGCCTCACCTGTTCTATTCTGTCCTGGAATTGAGTAGCACTGAGTATTGATGTCTTGAAAGTTTTCCTGCTCTTGTTCCACTTTAAAATGTCAGCTCTACTTTAAAACTCGATGGTTCCCATCCAGATAACCATATCTGTTCTGAACCTGGCTGATGTCAGGCTCAGATCTGAGCAGATCTTCTCTGCAATGGAGCAGTGATGGGAGTGGACAAAAAAAAAACTAGTGCCCATCTTTGGAGAGTGTATGCCAAGCTGAGTCTGTTGTTATGATGCATGAAATGAGTCCTTGAATCAAAAACTAGGACAGGTATTTCTGCACAGCATGGAGCACGTTCAGGTTTTGCACAGAAGTGGTCTCCAGTGGACAGAGCACTACCCGAGGCTGTTGATAGAGGTTGCTCTGGCCAAAGGAGAGGTCGCTCTTCACTGTTAACAAACTCAAAGAGTAGAAAGGATAAAAATATATTTTTAGGAGCCTTCCATATTGCTAAATAGAATTTGCTATTAAGTAATACTTAAATGTCTACAAACAACATTTTTCCCCATGCTTTTCTCCCCTCCCTCCCCCCTCATTCCTTTATTTTAGGTCCTTTCCCACAGTAAGCTGTCTCCAGTATTTCTGCTTTCCATTCCTCCTTTCACAGGCTCTTTCCAAGAGCAGAAGCTAATGTTGTGATGCCAGTAATTATGGTGTAACTGCAACTAAAATTTTGGGAAGCAGGGAGATGACTGATGACTATTGTTCTCTTCACATATTAAGCAGAGACAGAAACAGGAGCACCTCAAGATTGGTTTTGTTTTTGTTTTTGTTTTTGTTTTTTTTTTTGTCTATCTGTGGTTCTTTCGTCAAAATCCTGTTAAGTTGCCAGTATGAGTGTTTTAAAAGAACATCCTCAATTTCAGATGGTGAAATGAAAGGGTTCCTGGGGAAAATGCACCAAACCAGGCCTGTCTGCAGGGTGCTTTGCAGACCTTGGTGATACACACAGGTCAGCCAAGCACAACCATCTGCAAACTGGAGGCTGTTGACCACCCAGACACTGCTGAGGTGCAAGGCAGAGTTAGCTCATCCTGTTGAGATACTGACATATCTCCACCAGGTCATCATTACCTTCAGGATTGTGTATCCAGGACTATGTTGGCATAGCAGTTATAGCTGATTCTCCTTTTTTTTCTGGCTAGCTTCAAAAAACCTGGCCATCTGTGCTCCCCCTTGGGTGGGAACCTCTTGCACATGGTAATGATGTGCCTGCTAGGCATGTGGGTGAGCCTAACTTCAAAGTCAAACAGCCTTACCAGCATGATCCTCTCAGAACGCTGTCACTGGTCCTTCAGCAAGGCATGTGGATCCAGCTAGAAAAATTCCATCCAGACAGGCAGCCATCTCTCACAGTGCTTGGTAGCATGCAAGTAGGTTTCATGAATAAAACTGCCTCTGAATGCTGGTGTTGCATTTCACAACCATTTTGAGTTTGCTACATGGTAGTGACAGCAGAAGGCTAAGCATGATCTGCAAATTCCAGCCCAGAAAGAGTCAATGGCCTCTGTGAGCTCCCAGCTGCTGCTTCAGGGCTGGGGTGAGCCGGAATACCTGAGCCTTTAGGCTCTGGCACGACCTATTAGCACAACCCTGTCCTAAATGCAGCTGTGGGACAGGAGTTGGAATGGCTTCATAGTCATGTCCCATCTTCAGAACATTTTGAGGTGGAAGCAAACCCACTTCCTGTATTTTAACATCTCTGCCCAAGGGACTGGTGGCCTGGGGTGGGATGGGTTGGAGGGGACATGGTGTCCCTCAACTAATTCCAAGCAGCATGTGCAGGCCTTGACCGCTCTGGCTGATGTGGTTCCTGCACAGCTGTGAGGGCTAGAAGAGAGCAGAAAATGCCTGGCACCAGGATTGCCCTTTACACCCTGGATTTGCCCTCATTGGGCAAGTCTGCAGTTCAGATGGTTTCCTGTTTGCTTTACCAAAGGAAAAAAGATACAGTCAACATCCAGCCCAAATACCCCAAGGATATTACTTCAATTTATCTTTCAGCTTGGACTGTTTCAATTTCCCAAACTGTATTCAGCCCCATGAAGAAAAAGACACCTTATGGGCCGAAAGGATTCATTTGTTAAAAAATAATAAATGGCAGTGGGTTCGTGCTGCTGGATTTATGGCTAAGAAAGTAACACACAGGCAGAGCCCTGTGCTTTGATAGCTTAGCACTTCTGTGATGTGTGAATGAAGTCCAGCAGGCCCAGGACCACGTTAATCTCCGAGGTTTGATCTCTGTCTGTAATGAGATGCCAGCAGCCAGTACTTCAAAGCCTGCATTGATACAGATAATCTTCTGAAAGGCTCTCTGCATTTTGAGGCAGCTTGTATTGGGGATTACAGTGACAACAGGAGGAGATGATGGAAGAGGAGATGATTGTTTGATGCTCATTCCTTCAGTTCCTGTCCAATTTTCCTTTTGTTTTTGATTTCCAAAGGTGCAATCTTGTCCCCCACTACCCCAGCTCAGCAGGACTCAGTCTTGTCAGATGAACCATGTGTACTCTAGGGCAGACAGGCTGGCTGAGGTGCTCTTCTGCCCAAGAAGTCTGTGAAAATGCATCTGTTTGTGCTGAAGTGATGGATACTGCACCATCTTGCCTGAAATATGGGCAGATATTGCATTAGAAATGGCACCGGCACACAAATGTTACACTTCCAAATTTCTGAGGTTATTTCTTTCTCAAAACTGTTGTAAGGGAGTAGAGGAGAGGATAAAGACGACAGGAGACCACAGGCTATGAGAAGTATGTTATAAAGCAAAATGAGCAGTAGTTTCATGTACACAATTATGCTTTATGTTGAAAGTATATAATTTTCAAGGCATGTCTGACCAGGAAACAGAACTGAAATATTTTTATGTTGACGAACACTACTGATCCAAGAGAAAAACGGTGGTAAATGTGCATCTTGATTGCAATTTCAGCAAGAAGAGTTACAGAAATAGACCAGAAACTAGACTATGAATTTAATTTAAATAGATAGAGGTTAATATCTGGGATGCAAGTACTGGGTACATTGTTCTCAAAAACGGTTTTGAAAACCACTTGTGTATTTAAGCACAGCTAAACCTGTATTTTCCAGGAATTAAATGAAATAATTTTACATGTAATCCATATTTCTGCTTGTCTTGCAGGGATAGCAGAATGCTGAGAGAAACCATATGAATAACATGAGCAGAAAAGTGACGGCACCAGGTGAATTCAGCCACTGTTGTGTGCCCTGCTGTTTGCCACATGAAGCACAGGTCATGTTTTGGGATGCTACCACCAGCACCCAGTCCTGCCCTCAGGATAGAGGGATGCACTGGGTTGCTTCAAGATCTCAATGAGGAAACATCCCTTTGTCCTCTCACCATCACACACTTAGATCCATCATCCCTTCCTGAGCAAAAGAGACCCAGAACTCTTTCACAGACATGATAAAATGCAAAGAAGGAAACTGTATAAATGGGGAAACAAAACAGAAGGTAAGGCAGCTAAATCTATCTTGCAATTTGGAGAGTGCTGGATGGCAGACACCACACTTGGAGTGGAGTAACATACACAGTGTCCTGCAGGAGAGGCTTGAGAAAGGGTAGGTGTTTGCTTTACTGAATCACCAGGTGAAAGAGATTGGTTGATTTCCAAAAGTGTCACTCAAGGAGCTCCATCCAAGTGGTGATGGTAAATTCAGTGGGCTGAATGTAAAGATATAGTTATGCCATAAATTATTTTAAGGAGCAATGGCATAAAAGGAGTCAAAGCTGATTCTAAGCACTGCTTCAACACACCAGCATCAAGTTTGGCAGAGGTCTGGCTCTAGGGCTAGCCGAGTCTGGGGTCGAAAATCCATGCTCAGAAAGGGCAAGACCACTGCAGAGAAGCAAGGTGAGTTCTTGGTATCCATGGTTCTTGTAGCAGAAGCTGGGACATTTCCACATTGGAACCTTCTTGGGAAAGGACTTGGCCAAAATGTGTCTCAAGTTTAGTGGGATTGCATGGAAGAAACAGTGGCAAAAATAGATGGAATGAAGACCACCAGACTACCAGGAGCAAACAGCAAGAGGTTCAAGACAACTTAAAAACTTCTGGACTCAGTTACTGAGACAGTGCCCACTTTGGGATGTCAGGAAGCTGAAGTGTGGCACCAAGGTTAAAAGAGGTGTTAGGAGGATCTGGGGTTCCAGAGGCAGGGAAGCCTGAGGTCTGTACCAGCCAAAGTAATAAAAGTTTCAATAAAAGATCAAACTAATTGACATCTTGGTATGATCTGGATAGATATGATCCTCTTGGTAAGAGCCAACATGGCTTCTGGAAATCCTGCCTTTCCAATATCTCAAAGTCCTTGAAAGACGTAGCAAATGTATTGATGGAGGTTATCTTGGAAAGTCTATCCCCACAGACTTCTAGGGAAACTAGGAAACCAGGGGAAGCGGGAAGTCCTGCCATGGAGAAACGGCTGAAAGGCAGGAAACAGAGCACAGGCAAAATGGTCATTTAACTCAATAGAAGGACATTACCAGTGGAAATTTTAGGGATCTGCACTGAGGTCTGTTCAGTTCAAAATGCCCATAAATAACATGGAAAAGGGCATGAGCAGTGAGACACAAAGGTCACACATGATACAAAATTGTTTAAAGTAATAAGGGCAGGTGGTGACAAATTGCAGGCAGGTCTCATGAGACTGTATGAAATGTCAGGTGAAGTTCAGTGTAGCTAAGGGTAAAGTAAAGAACACTAAGAAAACCAGTCCTGGTTTCACAAACCAGATTTTGGTCATTGAGTTGACCATTTTCTATTGAGGAGCAGGCTTTGGGATTAGGACAGGTGACTCCATAAAGTACAGCTGCACTGCTGCAGGGCTGTAGGACTCCTTGAAGGAATGCAGAAAGGACAGAATTAGCTTTAACCAGTCGAAGAAGAGACTGGACAAGTACTTGGAAGGAAATCCATTACAAGTCATGTGAAAAATTGTCATAGGCTCACAAAAAACCCAGTGCCTCTGCCTTGCTCATCTCCTGCCCCCAGACCAGGCTGCCCTTGAACTCTGGGGTCCTTGGGGGCTTATGGGGAGAAGTGAAACCACAAATGGGATTAACACCTGAGAGCCTTCGAGGCTCTGAGGAGGCCAAGGGGAGACTGGGACAAGGTGGAAAGGAGGGGATAGTGACTGCATGGGGAAATCAGCCTACAGAGCTCCTACAGAGCTGCTGGGCTCTTACACTACAGGCTTGGGACAAAGCTGATGTTTAAGACATGGAGTGTCTGGAGCTGTACCTCACAAACTGACTAGGGATTTTAAAACAATGGTATGAGATAATTACTGCTCACAAAATCATATGGGAGGACAGGGAACAAAGACTAGATGAATGCAGTAATCAAGAGAGACAGAAGGGCATACATGTTCCCAGTGAAACAGAAGGTCTGCACTGAGAACCAGCAAAAAGGTTCAAGTGGTTTAGCTAGGAAGCAGGCAGAGGCTGACTGGTTGGGGAGTAAATTGACTGGATTAAATGTTGAGAATGCATTTTCATCTGAGCAGGGTTGCAAGGGACAAAATCCAGCTCTGCAGTGAAGGGAAAAAAGACACTTGCAGGTGACCTGTCTCACAGCCTGAGTCAAACATATTGATAGGGGGCAGGGAGATCTTTGAGGGAAAAGATTCTGAAGCAGTTAATTTTGAAGCAGGTAATTTTATATTTATTTTATATAATGTCATGATGGGAATAGCCAGATGAGAAAAAGTGGAGACAGAGGGAGATAGAGGGAAAGACAGGGAGAGAGAGAGAAGAAAGATGGAAAGAGAATGAAAGTGTGTTAAGGACTGAATGGCCAAAAAAAATAACAGAACATAAAGAAAGTCCATATAGAACTCAAGACCAGCCTAAAAAAAATAAGAAAGAAAATAAAGTACCAGGCACAAGGAAACCAAAAGATTAGTTTCAGTCTGTGAAGTGACTGGGCATGGAGGCAAAAGTGAGAGATGCACAGGTGAGGACTTTGTTTGATTTCAGTGATGTGTTATGGACACATCAGCTATGTCTCATACCCAGCTGCATGTTACCTCACTCCTCTGTCTGTACATGAGACTCATCTGACATGAAAGCTTCTGGTGGATCACAGAACTGTGATTTTCGTTCTTTCACAAGCCTCATCATGTTAGTCCTCCATGAAAAGAGTGCTGCATGCATCCCTACCCCAGCTGATTCCCCTTGGGTACATGGGCACAAACACAACCTCACAAATTTCAGAGCATCTCCATTCCCAAGGAGGGCTCAAGACCCCAGCTCAGAAATCCTGGTGGACTCAGTCAGTGTGTTCATCCTCAGACCTGAAAAGGCCCCAGAGCCCCAGGAGCCCCACAGAGAGCCTCTCTAAAGACACAGTTGGTGGAAAGGCAAGGAATATGGAGAAATGTTTTTCCAAGTTGGATTGCCTCAGAAGCAGCACACCACAACTGCACTATGAATTATAAACTGAAAAAATACCAAAGAATTGCTGAGGTTCCTAGTCTGTGATTAGGCAGAGACCTTAATTTATGCTTGCCTATATCCGAAGAATGTCTGCTGCTCAGGACTAAGCTTTTTCACAGGGTCTAAAAGAGAAGCAGATTTCATCAAAGCAATGTACTGATTTGCACTGTTAAAACCAGCAGTTGGTACAGAGAAAGTTTCCTGTAGGACCACTAATGAAACAGCATCCTCCTTCAGGCAGTCTTGATGGAAAGAGGAGACAAATCCTCATTTTTTGTGTTGCTCTGTCTCAGCTTCCTTTGGACAAATCATGCTGTGTTGAGTGCATGAGGCCATACCCAGAGAAAGGATGGGGCAGGAGGAGGAGGGACACAGCATGAGAAAGCTGGAGGGGAAACTCTCCCCTTTCTTCCCAGTCCTCACCAGATCAGCACTTTGACATGCCAAGCACCTGCAGTCTGATTTCTGAGGTGAGATTCCCCTCAAAGATTCAGCATTTCCCTTCTTTGTGGAGGAGCACAGGGTGCTTTTTAAATTTCATTTATCTGTACACCCTTAATTGCTATTAAGCGTGTATAGACAAATGAAATTTAAAAAGCTCCCCAGCTTCAGTGATGCATCAGCTGGATGTGTTCTGCATTCACAGTAGCTAATTGTCCTCCTCCAAAAGACAAAATCCAAAGTAAAACAGCAACAAGGGTTTAACTATTTTTCAACCAAATTATTCATTTATTATGTAAGTGAAAAAAAAGGTCATCAAAACTACTGACCTCCTCCTGGACTTCAAAGGATCACAAATCCTGTTTCATTCATGACAGAAGCAATGACTTCCCCATGAGGCAGTTAGATGTTTCTCTCTTTAGCAGAACAAGAAAGACAGAGAGTTAAATTAGGTCTCTTGCTTCAGAAAGCATCAAAGAGCAATTTTTATAGCACATGTTACAGAGAGGGTTTGTTTGTGTAGTGTAATACATTATTATATTATATTAAATATACTTTCCAAATATATGTCCTCCTCCTGTCCCTGTGCTTCTATGAGATGTCTATTTACACTAAATTATACACCTCCAGAATAATAAAATCCTGCTTTTCTTACTTCAAAGACTTTTCTTGAGCATGAGCTGGGACTTTTATCAAACATTTCACATCAGCTAAATGTTATTGCTTTTAAATGTCTTCAGAACACTAAAGAAATCTCTCTCCAAGCTTTTATTTGGTTGAAGCAAGGAGCTGCAAGATATAGGCAGAATTATTTTCCTAGGACACAGGCTTATCATGGCTTCAACCAGAGGGAATCTGTGTTTTATCTCATCTGGTGCAACACCTCATCTTAGTCTTAATTCACATTTCATTTCTGGTAACCTCTAGGGCACCTTTAATGACTACTGGAAATCTTCTCTAGCAGGCTGTACATTTTAGGAAGAAATCCTTTAACTGAAATCAATAGCTTCTGGCTTCTGGCAAGGTTTTACTCCTTGTTTCCAGCTACTACACATTTGGAAATGCTCCTGAGTGTTTCTGACTAGATAGTGGCTGTAAAAATGCAATTGCACTGCAGGGGTACAGCCATAAAGCCAAGCCCAAATCTCATCATTTCTCATTCTCTGCTGTCGTATTTGCCTTTCCTGTCACCCCATACTACTGGGCTCACAAGACATGTACTCACACAGTGATGCAAAACTTGAGAATCAGTCTCAGCAGCCAACCAACAGGGCTCCTGACTGGATGATTGTCTTGTGAGAGGTCACACAGTGCCCGTGCTCCACAGACAGATGGTAACAGCCTCCCAGGAGGCACCAGCCAAAGCATTTTCCCGAGTTTCCATCAGGGCCAAGAGCCTCTCCTCCATTTGCAGCATTACAAAAGCACGTCTGAAGAGTCTTGAATTTCATTCCCCTGTGAAGGAAGGAGATGTACTTCTTCAATAATAACAGCACCATTGAAGCATTATAACTTAAACATTTCCCAGCTCTCATGCCTCTGGAGTGCTGCCTCTATTTTGCAGGTGAAGGAATAGTGAAGCAAAAACCTGCCATCTGTTCTGGATCAGAGCAGAACAATGCCAGTTCTGGAGTCAGCTGTTCTGACTCCCTGCTCTGAGACCGTGCCTTGTTAGGCTTTTAGACCCCTGCTAAGGGAGAAAGCAGGAGAGCCAGAGCTGTGTTACAGTGGGTTGGCTCTTGTGGCTGTCCCACAGCAGAGCACAGGTGGTTCCATGGCATCAGGGTCAGGAAAGCTGCAGTGTCTGCAGCACAGCAGTGCCTCCCAATCCATCCAGCACACACCAGGGTCCAATTTATACGTTTTTACTACTCTGAAAGATGTTTTCTCAGTGTGCTTCTCACCTTTTCAACCAGAACCAGTTCTGAAACTGCATCTTAGAAATAAAAATAAAAAACCACAAAACAAAACCAAAACCATTTTGGCAAATGTGACACAGATGTGTGTCCTTGAATACTCACAGTAGGGTTCTACCTCACTTCCAGAAGATGCAATTTTAGGGATCCCATTTTTCACAGGACAGTTTGGCTTTCATTGAGCTCACTCAGTGCATGTCACAAACCTGGGATTTGAGTCATCCCTCTGGAGACAGCCTGAACTGGCCGTAGCACGTGAACACAAGACATTATGCAGCTACTTTCTCTCTCTTTTACTGTTTTATTTATGCATAATATTCTCCTGGATTATTAATAGCAATGTAATTTTTTGTCATTGTTTAATCAAAATATTTTCCTCTTTTTTTCTATGTAATGAATGTAGGAGCTGTTGGATCAGACTTGTAGATTTAGCCAGTGCCATTCTAGCCCAGACAGAAATAAAATAAATAGTTTCCAATATGAGACCCATATTGTAAGCCTGGGACCAAGACAGTAAATAACATGGGAAGCACCATTTCTGAAGTTACAACACCAAAAACCCGAAAATTACACTGACAGGAAATTTTTAGAGCAGATAGCTAAGAATGCTGGGATTCCCATTCTCTAGATTATTTTTCCCTTACTTTTGAAACTGTCTACTTACTGCACGGTGTTCACTGGTGTTAAAGAAGCATTTACCCCTCTTTCCAGAGCTGAGTCAGTGGTGGTGACTGCTGGGACACCCCACTCCACACTGTGCTTTGAGCAGAGGTTACTGAGCAGCTGCTGGTCTGACTGCAGTCTGAAGTGTTGCTGCAGGCCTGCATTTGCAACTCAGAGGTATGGTGTACACTTTCTAGGTGATATTAATACCAGTGCTGCTAGAAACCACAAGAAATTATTGTGGTTTGCAGTTTCATTCCAAGGTCACAGCTCAATTCAGACATTTGTTTCAGGTCTGCACACTTTTTCAGGAAACCTGGACAAAATTCTCCAAAATTTGAGTTACCTTACTATTTGTAATAAAAATTGATAATAAAAAAAAAAATTAAAAACAAAACCCCAACCCTAAACAAATCCCAGAAAATGGAATTTACAAAAGGAGAAGAAAAAACTGGTGTCTTTAAACAAATTTCTGTATACAATTTCTCTGTGTGATACACATCTTCACTCAACATAAACTTTAAAGAGCTAGAAACAAATAAGGCCATGTTTGTGGGGAGAAATCATATGTTTTATTTGAGCAGCTGATCGAGTTGGAAAAGGCTGGGGCCATTCAGGCCCTTCACCAGGTCTGAAATGGAGACTGCAGACTTCAAAGCTTCAAAGCTCCTGTCAGATGTGTGAAGGGGCTGGACTCTGTCTGAGCAATGATGTGAATCCTAACCACACACAAAGGCCCTCCAAGGCCACACCATCAGCATCCTGCATCCCACAGCCACCCCTCCCTGGAGGCAGCATGCTTCACCCCATGCCTGACCTGGTGGAGACCACACAGGGGAAAGGGGGCAACCACCCTGCAGCAGAGTGAGCTCACATGGGCAATGGATGCATCTCTTACCAGGAGCAAAGCTCTTCTCAGGCAACAGCTGTTGGAGCCTTTCAATACCGCGTCTCAATAAAAAGCTATAAACTATTTTAAATTGGTGGAACCCTTCAGGATGTTACAAACCATGGACTTAGCTGGTAATTTTGTCCAATCTGATTAGTCCTTCTAACCTCCCTCTGCCCTCTACTGTCTTTTTTCCCCCTGAGATAACCACATCCTCACCTCTCCAACTCCAGTATCCCACCCTTTGCTCCACAGAACCAGTGGTGCTCAAACACAGGGGGGTCATGCTACCACCCTGCCTAGTGAAACAGGTTGTCTCCACTTTGCTCTCAGCATTAACATTGGCTGCCTCTGTTGCAAATCTGTTTTCAGAGGATGTCAAGGCAAAGAAATGCCCTATCTGCCTTGGAAGTTTGTTCTAGAACATGATCAACTTCACAGATAAAAATTTGTCTTTCTCTCTCCTCTTTCAATGCCTTTCTTTGCTTAAGAAGAGCCCTTGAATCTCCTGTGAATGTAATTCAACAAAATGGCTGTGCCATTTCTTTCTTTATTCTGAGTAACCAGCCACAATCTGCTCTTTTTATACTCAGGTCGTGTTAGGTGTTCTTGCTCTACAGCCCTTCTACACTGAGCTGCTCTCAGCCACAACAAAACCTAAGTAATTTTCATAGATACTGCTTTTAGGACATAGCCCTTCCTTTTGTTTGAAATTTTTGCTCCTAAAAAGAAAATTCAAATTTTATCCTATTAAAAGAGACTCTGGGTAATGTTTTGTGATTGAGTTTAGCGTCAGGTTTTCCATGATACAGAATTCAGATTAACAGCTGTTGAGCCCACTGAAATATATTTAAAATATCAATTTAACTTTCTTTGACACTTGAAATTAATGTGGCATTTCAAGATTTATAGTAAGTAAACATCACCAAATGAGAGATTTAATCTGCACCTATTAAAAATATTTATTTCTAATAGCTGTTGTCCAACAGCCCACTTAGTCTTCAACAGATTGCAGTCATTTATCATCCCCATGTGGTAGTAGCCCATTATCTTGCTTTTTCCTAAATGGAAAATAGTAAGGTTTATTGAATATTTTATTTTATGTCATTACTATCTCTGTTTCAAATAATGGTGATGTATCATTGCTTCCATTTCTCTTGCTCCTGATACAGGTAAAAAGCTTTTCTTTTCAATGTCCTTTTCTTCATACTGCTGCCAGCTTGTAACACCAATGATGTTTTCATCTTCCCTCTTGAGTGTTTTCTACTACAGTAAAAACAATCTTTGCTCATTGGCATTTGGGAGGGGAGAGAAGGGAAAATGAGTACTTGCTATTTATTTTTTTAACTTGTTCCACATTCACCATTGCACCTGAAGGAGCTTTAACACAAATTTGTCTTCTCTTCTGTCTGACTTCCCTAGCCACATTTATTTTGTCCATCTAAGGAGCTTCCTTTAAAGAACTCCCAGGCTCCCCTCTTATTTTTTATATCTACACTCTGGCTCACAGGATTTTCACTGGTGATGCTCCTCAGCTGGACAACACCAGCTGGACAACACCAGCTGGTTGGGGCACAGGATAACTCCCAGATGCATCCACCTGGGGAAGTGCTGGCCCCAGCTGCCAGCATCTGCATCTCAGAGCAGTGGAAAGCCTCAGTCTGGATGGATGAACCTTTCTCGTGCCCTCTCTAGCACTGTCTGACACATTTCAGTGCATGGAGTTGGTCTGTCAGACACTGCACTGGATGCTACTACAGTGGAAGCAAAGTGATTTGTAATCATCTTCCATTTTGCAAGATTCCTAAAGGTGCTCGTGTTAAGCCAGAGGAATTCCCCTGTGCTCTGAGTGGTGTGGGACAGGAGAAGGAGATAACTTAAATTTGTTGACAGATGACCCTCTGCAGAGATACAGAGCATATCCATTACAGATCCCTAGAGGTGTGGGATTTAGGAATTCAGGAATTCCATTGAGAATTAACTGATTTTCAGTCTCAGAGGGTGCCTTATTTTTAATTTTTAGCCATAAATTCTCCCCTTGCTGCACAGTCAGACATAAAAACAGTTTGTTTTCTCAGAAATTCAATTTTCCATTAATTCATTGGAAGGTTGTGGAAGATGCTCAGTCCACACCACAGGCACAGCATGTTTCACTTAAAAGCTCATTAACTATAAGAATTAAGGAGGCAGTGCAGGACTCTGCAAAGTCCTAACAAGAGGCTGTGAGCCCCCCAGTCTGCCACAGCTCCACAGTGACAGAAGGAGAGGAAAGGAGCTAAACAAGCAGGATTTCCTTTCAAGCAAGATGTAGCAGTGCCTGCAGTGAGTTAAGAGCTGTACTTGTTTGTGCACAGGCAAGACAAAGACCGGGCAGTTTAGTTCCTGTCTGGGATGGACTAAGAGCCTGCTACAGTGACATTCAGGATTATTCTGCACAGGGATTTCAGCACAGCTTTATACAGCTCTGGAGCTGCTGGCAGGAGCAAACACACAGGGTCATTTGCACATTGCAAACAGGCAGGTCTGGGTAGTTCAAATGACTGGGTAGGAATAATTCTGTCTTGCATTTTTATGTGATCCTAGAGCACATACTCAAACTGTGCAAAATTTACTTTGTGATATAGTAAAGTCTAAACACTTCAAACATTTTTAGTTTCCTGAGGCTTGTCAGAGCCCTGTCCCATTATATTGAGTAGCATGTTTAATTTTGAGTCTATCAGATGAATTATAAAGTAAACAATATTTGAACAAGATGAAGAACATAAAGTTGCAAAATAAAAAGCTTTTTTAAAAGCACCCTATTACTCTGTTCAAATACCCCAGCATTAGAGTGCTTGGAAACCTCTTAGAGCTAAGTGTGCATTTTTAAATAACATAAGTTGTTCAGGCTGCAGTTACCGAATTCCAGCTTGACACTGAGCACTTAAAGAGTTTAGAGAATCCAGACTCTTTTATCAGCTTGCAGACAAGGGCACTAAATGTCATGTGTGCTTCCTTTTGGCTTGCAGCCACAAGCTGCATAGTATTTAATGTAGTCTCTGGTTCTTAAAGTATTAGGAAAACCTGAAAACAAAGTGTCTGCCATTAGTGAAATTGGTGCTGCCTTTGACAATCTACAGTATGCATTTCAGGTTTGATATGCCTCAAAACGTCTCTAAAAACAGAGTCAGGGGCAGGGGGGGGGTTGCCTGGAACTTCTTCAAAAGAGACAGAGAAAATTCTCAGGGTCCTGAAAGGATGTGCTCACCTTTCCTATCCATACATTTTGTACATTGGTTAAGTAACCTACTTTGTTATGGCTTTTTGCCACACACTTTACCAGAAAATGAGATATAGATCATGAGCATTACACTAATGATTTTGAAATTTCTTTTTTGTGTAGTAAAATATTTAAATGAGGGAGCTAAATTCACCATAAAAATTAAATAGTAAGAAAAAATGATGAAACCATTAAATACATGAACATGCTCTTGTTTAAGAATTAAAATTTTTACCTCATCAGATGCATAATATTACAGCAAGGAAAACATTACTCTGAAAAGCTATCAAACATCAGTAAGTATTTATAGAAAGATTGACGTAACAAGATACAAAGAGATAATTGTCTATGTTAAAAGAAATTAAGCCAGTTTAATCACAGTAGCAGCAATAGAATGCAGCAGTAGGAAAAAAAGTCTGAGCTATCCTCTAAATTATAAATTCCAAGAGGAAATAAAGCATTTTATTGTTAATAAGATTTTAACCATGAACACTCCTCACGAACATTGACATTTTCAACGGTTTTGCAAAGGTAATACTCTGGTTTGCTTTCACAACCTGGGGTATTCCAGTTCCATTTTGAGCATAGCTCTAATCCATCATTTCTGCTCTGCGTTTACCCCACGGTAGCACCTCTTCCACCCAAGCTGCTTCACAGTGTGCAGATCCATTCAACCACAGGAGGACTCTTGATCTCTGAAAACCTGGGTAAATCCTCATTTCTAGTCATTCTTATCTCCATGCCTCCTATTTGGTCTCTTTTCAGCAATATGTGGCCTTTGCCTTTACAAAGGTGTTTTCTCACTTCTAACCAAAGGGAGCATAGATGAGGAAAAATATCTGTACTTTCACAGGAAATAATACAAAGAGTGTGTAAATTGTTGGGGAGGTGGTAGGCATGTTTTTGGGGTAGTTTCCCATACAACAGCCTGCAAAGCTACTGCTGTGTTGGGGGTGACCACAAGGAAAAAGTGACATTCTCAGATAAACTTCCCATGCATGGCTGTAATACACACCTCAGGTGACTGACAGGTTGTGAGGTGTGGAGGGACATCCTTGAGGAATTGGGGAATATCCCTCAGGTCCCTTCTGAGGCTGGAATTTGGATCCTGACTACAGAGATGAGAGCACTCGCTATTTACCAATAATCATGAAACCGCTCAACTTCCTGCATTTTTCATGGTGCCAGCCATGACACAGCCCAAAGCTAAAAGGCTGCCTCAAGGACCAAACTGGCAGCAGCACGGACCCTACATCTCTCTGGGTCCCTGGTCCAACATCAGTGCCATCAGTGACATCCCCAAGCCTTGGTTCAGCTGTGCCAAAGCCTCCTGCCATGCTTTAGCCCCACTTTTACCCAAGATATCTCAGCACCTCCAGATTTGGGGAGTTTCCTTGAGAATCTGGAGGACACAGAGCAAACTGCCTGGGCTTTAGCCCCAGGTTTCCCCCCAGTCTGGCTGTGAGCTTGTTGCTGTGCTCAGGCACCATGTGGCTTGGCAGTCCCCAGCCCTGGTGGCCCTGTGCCTCCTCCCATTGCAGCATCCCCTGCAGATGGCAGCCAACTGAAGGCACCTAAATTGGGCTAGCTGCAGAAAGTAGAATAAAACAACACAAAATAGAGTGAAGTTCGTCGGGAAGACAGTTCCAGCGGTAATTCATCGCATCCTAAAAGAGGGTTCTTCCAAGATTTTTGGGCACTAAGCTCCAGGTGTAGCAGTACAGACTGAGCATTGTCTTTTAGCTCAGTCTGAGCGTGAGCATCAAGCAGTCAGCTGTGTCTTATGCAAGAAAGTGAGTAATTGTCTGCATTTACAAAACAGGGAATCTTGTAGGAAAATTGCATGTTCTGAAATTGATTTTGTTGAAAATCTGTATTTCCTTTCCACATATGGGTTTCTTACTTTCTTTTATGCATTTTGACATTATGTACACAAAAGGGCTTTAATTCAATTACTTCTCTCAGTATTAAATTATTCTGAAATTGTTTATTCCATTACTTCTCCTTCAAATTTGAGGAGGGCTGAACACTGGTTTTAATTCTGTCTGTCAGTTCCTGATTCATTGCCATTGCAATGTACATCATTTGAAGTGGGAAATATTAGCAAAAGCTGGAAATAGCTCAAGGACATACTACTGGATGCACCCAGACTGACTATCCAGAGAGGGAAGGGGAAAAAATTGTTATTCTAACCACAAAAACATCCTGGTTAGGAGATTTGACCAGAACAACAGAAGTGAAGCAATAGTGTTTGAATATAAAAGGAAAGTTAATAGCAAGATGTGAGGTACAAATTGAAATTGGAGCCAACTGATAAAACAGATGAAAAGTAAGGAAACTAATGAAAATTCAATCATCAGTGGCATTAATAATGGGGCATATAAAATGTGTTAGGAAGAAAAGGAACTCAAACTAAAGGACTGCAGATTTTTAATACATGCTTTTGTCTTCCAGTCAGAGTGAGAGAAGTGAATCAACTCATAGGACATACATGCACGGAAAAGCTAACCATCTTTCATGGAGGAGGATTCAAGCTAGAATCTACTAAAATTAAATTTTCTTAAATTAAAAGGACCAAAGAATTTAACCCAGAGGGTCCTAGAGGCTGGGGAATTGCTGAAATTAATACTTTAGGAGTAAACACATTGGCATTTTCCCCGGCTTTGATACATTCTTATTTTTCCAAGACTGAAAAAAGATGGAGAGGATCTACCCAGGAATGGCTACATTGCTTCTTTACCCAAGCAAAATAATGGAACATATTGTCTCTAAAAAAAAGAAAAATATTATGAGAGTAACTCAGGACCAGCACAGACGTGTAGGGTTTCAAGGAGCACAGATCTTGTCAAACAAACCATTTCTGATTTGGAGAAGATGACATTTCTTGTTGATAAAGGCAACCATGTTGACTGATGCAGTTTATTTTAATTTCTCCAAAGTGTTTGGATTGGTACTACACTAAATTTTAACTCAAATATT
This sequence comes from Chaetops frenatus, assembly GCA_013400775.1. NCBI lineage: Eukaryota > Metazoa > Chordata > Aves > Passeriformes > Picathartidae > Chaetops > Chaetops frenatus. Next base: position 519,706 of record VZTR01022328.1, on the reverse strand, counting down.
TATACAGAAATAAATGGACACGCCCAAGATTAAAGATCTGGCTCTCTTATGGTCTCTGCTATGTCAGTATTTTTAGCAATGCTGTGCAAAGCAATGGTGTGAGCAGCAGGACAGACACCACTGGTGTGTGGTGCTGCAGGCGGGGACAAGGCAGTGACAAGGCAGTGACAAAGGAATGGAGCAGCTCTGCAGGGCAAAGAAACCTGACAGTGGGGAAACCATTTACTGCTGCTCACAAACAGCACAGGAAAGCTGAGGACTTCCTTGCTTTTGTCCCCATTTAAAAAGCAGTACCTGCCAATAAGGGAGAGGCCAGGCTGGATCAGGCTGGATGGGGCTTTGAGCAACCTGGTGTGGTGAAAGGCATCCCTGCCCATGGCAGGGGAATTGGAACTAGTTCTGATTTCCTGTAAGCTTGGAAAATTGATACTCAAAGTCAACATAACATGCATGTTTCATACAGGCTGAAAAAATCACTTTTTTTTTTAAATTGTCATTTTTACTTATTTTAATGTTATGAATGTAATATTCTAATCTTGTGAACTACCACAGACTTAAGAAAGATAGATTAACACTTAACTTTATAATATATGTTTGTACCTCTTCAGGAATAGTAAAATCTTGGTCACTTTCACATTTAAATATTTATTAGCAGAGCTTAGCCTGATGCACTCAATCCTGTATTTCTGCATCCTTTTTTCTATCTGTTTATATCAAATAGTTACAATGTCAGTAAAATAGGTGCTGAAACCTTATAACTAAATTTGAACTAGCCACAGAAACATCACACACACATTTTCACAGTTCATTTACTGTTACTCTTAAAAAATTAGAACAAAGAGATGTGAACAGAGCTCAATCAAATAACAACTCATGAAACAGAAAGCAATATATAGTGTAATTTCCATGGTTCTGGATTTTAAGGAACAGTTTTTCTACACACCGGGCTCTGCACTTGCAAACCCAGTGGGATAAGAATAATTTCCTCTTTCCCGATACTGCTGAGTTTGTTTTTTCATTCCTACAGCAACCTGTAGCATTTTCAAGGACAGATTAAGTCTGAACTTCTGAATGCAAAGAGAATATTTTTTCATATCACAGGGGAGCAAAAAATAAGCTCTCTACTTTTCTGCTTGTCAGTCACCTCTAATAGTCAAAAAGAAGTGGAGTGCAAGAAAGGTAAGCTGATGCAGATTTCAGCTTTTGTCAGAGAGATGCAGCCAGATAATACAGAATGCAACTAGTACATATCCTTGCTGTCCAAGTCAGAAATATTTTTAGCTAAAAAGTTCACTAATATACAAATGAAGTAAATTTTGGAATTTGAAGAATGTGGGAGTGAAACAGTGCCTTTAGCCATGGAGAAAACTGGGAAAACTTTCTGGAAAATAATTTTATGGCTTTTCTGCGTGTGTTATCCAAGAACAATTTTTAATATAGTTCATTCATACTGGCAAAAGAAGCCCATTCCACTGTGCCACTGTTCAAATGTTTCTGAGACAAAATGTTTATCCTATGTAACCTCCAGTATAATAAAATAAAACAGTGCTAGAACAACAAAGCCAAAGTTTGCGTGTGTGGGGTCACTACCACACACTCAAATAGCATCCCACTGCTGTCACACCCCACTCCTGGGAATCTGCAGAGCTGTGGATTTGGCAACCTGGATAGTAAATAGGCCAACACACCTGTCTGATCAAAAAAGTGAAAGAAAAATTATTGCTTAATTAGACAGTTCAGATCCTCTATGATTTTCTGTTTGAGTGTTTAATGGATTCCTGCTTTCTTGTTTTAGACTTCATAGACACCTGCAGTGGAGCAGGAAACCTGAAATGAAGCTGTAACCAAGCCCCAGCAGTGGCTCTGTCTGGATGACCAAAGACACCACCAATAGTGAACACAACGGGTAGCTGTAAGTTGGGTATGATCCATGGCCAAGATTTGCACACATCACAAAATATTCCGTGTTGGAAGGGCCCCACAAGGATCAAGGAGTCCAGCTCTTCAGTGAATGGCCCATAAAGGGTTCAAATCCATGACTTTGGTGTTACTGGCACTATGCTCTGACCAACTGAGCTGATCTCACAGTCTTTTTAAGTTGAACATGCAGACAGTATTTCTCCTTCTTTATTTATCTTCAACAACATTTAAATTAGGTTTATCCTGGCTATGTAGGTCAAAGAAGATTTTTTTTTTTGGTTTCTAAAATTTAATAAAAAACCATTAAATACCAAATCAACTACTGAAACCTTATTTCTCAGCCAGATTTCACATGTATAGCATTTAATAACTTAAGAACTCTATTTCCTCTTATTGAATTTCTGTTTTCTTTAATTGTGGGACTTAATTAACATGAGCACAATAAAACTGAAATGGTAACCATTACTTAAGCAGCATTAGCAAACCAGTCATCCTGAGATGGCATTTAAAGTACTTTTCTTTCTCCCTGTGAAGCAAGAAACAATTGTTAACTGAGAACAACTGTTAACTTCATGGAAAACTTAATTTTTCACCAATTGTTTTGGTATCACTTGATTATTTCCAGTATTACCTGAAGATATTTTGGAAGGATAACCTTAAGGACCTGAGAAATCACATATTTCTGACTTTAAAATCACTCTGTTTGTGTGCAGGGCTGGGCAGTTTAAATGTAGATCAGTCTGAAAGATAAGGGTTCCTTTAGGCTCAATTTCACATTATTTTTCAAATAGCTTATTTGATTACACTTTTTGTTATGTTCTGTCATGGTGAGTGACCTTAGCTAATAGTCAGCCATTTTTTAATAAACTTACTACCCTGTTTAATTAACTTTTATAATGCCGTACCTGAAGTTATTGAACAGATTGGTCTGCCCCAGTGAACAAGTTTTCCTGAAAAGAAGAGGGTAAAGAAATATGGAATAAGCCTTATTGCCATACTGGGGCAAAAAACTGAAGAGCAGTTTATTCGTCAAATCAAAGTTCAAAGCCCAATGTGTTAATGCAGACATAGTGTTTAGAGAAACAGTGTGAGCCAGTGTTAAGAGGAACAAACACCAAGCTCCATTGATGTTTGCTTTGTTTGATGTAAGTTTTAATCTAAATGGGAAACTTTTGCCTTCCTCTGTGATGTGCGACCTCATCCCTGGAGGGGCAGAATGAGTAATTGCCGTGCAATGCCCAGAAAATGTTTATTTTGCAATAAAAATGAAACAAGTTTGATAGAAGAAAACCATTCCTCCACCACCACTGCCAAACCGGCTGGGAGGATCCTCCACAATTATTCTCTGCTCTCCCAAACCAGGCAGTGTGGCTTTTTCTCTCCTAATTCAGTTCAGCGCTCAGCTTTGATTTCGGAAATCCTATCATCATCGTGGCTTGTACAGAGAGCACAAAAGTGAGCAAAGCCTGCTTTGAATTAGAGAATTACAGAGAATTGCTGCTAGTTAAGAACAATGTGAGCTTGTGATCTTTTTATCTGAGGCGGCTACATGCCCAGCAACAGCCAAAATATGTCCAGAGAGTGGGAACAAAGGTGGTCAAACCTTTTGGAGCCATTGCTCTACAATGGAGATGAGTCCAGCCTGCTGAGCAGGTCTGGCAGCCAAAGCTCACTGCAGCTCAGCTGAACTGTGGATGAGCTCCCTTCTTTGTCCAGCATGGAAGAAATCTCCACTGGTCCTATCTGCAGGATTTCCAGTTGGTTTGTACCTCCAAGGTAGCACAAATTCTGGAGGTAAAATCTGAAAATCTACCTGGCTGCCTGTATTTGTGACAGAGTGCCAAGGACAGTCACCAAAATTAGGCACCCAGATCCACCCTGCCACCCAAGGAGGAGAGCCACACTGGGCTGTGTGGCCACAGCCCCTCAGAGCCAATGGATGGGGACTAAGAGACAGCAAATGAGTCTAATTTGAAGAGAAGGTGAACATGCAGAGGAAAGCACCATGTATACACTCTTCTCTTCCACACTTTCCTCCCTACTGCCTGTGCATAGCTGCTGTAGGAGTTCAAAGGCATATCCTATTTTCAATGAAATTTTCAAACAAAAAAGATTATGGGAGAGTTGTACGAATGAAATATTCCTCACCAAGCTGGAACATCAGCTCATCCCTGCTTGCCTTGCAGTCCCAAATGGCACAGAACTGACTACTGTGAGCACATGGCAAGAGGTGAGATATGGTCATGGGACTAGGAAAATCATTTCATTCTCGGACAGTTTCACATCAGAAATAACACCTCATAGCACCTCCCATCGTGCCAGTCCAGAGTCAAAGAATGCATGGGCTTGGACAGTACAAGTGTCCAAAATGTTAATACAACCAAAATGAACTTGCACATGCTTTTATGAAGAAATTGACTGCAAAAAGACCTGATCTCACATTCAATTAATTTTTTTAATCCTCTTATAGTTATGAAAGGCGTAAAGTATAAAAAGAAATCTCTAAAGCATGAGTTTTCCTTTCTATTTCACCAAAGAAAATCAGGACGTTATTTTCAATGAGATTTTTGTTGCAGGACTAAAATTATGTATTAGAAATCATATTTAGGAATCCTCTGAGGATACCTGTTGTAATTTATCACAGAAATCCTATGGGACCATGTGGATCTGTAAATGGCAAATCACTAGACTAACCGAATTATCTGTATTTTTTAGGATTAATAGAGAGGAGAGCCAAGGCACATAATTGCAGATTGACCTCTAGAAATGTATTGAAAATGTCACATGATACATTAGGGCCCCGCTTCTCTAAATAGGAATTTGAGGGAATGAAAGAGTAATGAAATCATATGCTGTAGTCAGGTTTAAAAAAAAAAAAAAAAGAAAAGAAAGAAAAAAAGAAAAAAGAAAAGGAAGATTATGCTTTCATGAAAAGAAAATCTGGACTTCACAACCTACAAAGTCCCCTTGGTATCTCTTTCCCTGAGGACCTGGTCCTTATGAAGTGACCTTTTCATCCACTGCAGTGGAATCCCACTTCCACAAACCCAATGATTTACTCAATGATTTTGACTTTGTTTCTCAGCTAAATGATTGCTTATATACCAAATTGAATTGTACTGCCTATTGCATCCCAAAATATTTGTTTTCCACCTGTTACAAGGCTGTGTCCCATTCAGAATGTAATGTTGATCTCTAAATCTGAAGAGAATAAACTGAAAGACTACTAAAGAAACAAAACTGGCTCAAAAAAGCTTTTATTAAGTCTGTAATCAAATTAAGCCGTAACAAATGCTTCAGAGACACTTGGAACCTTGCATGCATCTGACTTTTTTCCAAGTTAGACCAAGAAAAGAAACTTGACTATGCACATAAAACATTTGCAGAATACTGGTTTTTAAACTCAGTCAACCCACTCTTTCTCTGTGCCAAGAAGTACTAAAACCCATCATCATTCAATTGTAGTGGCACTCTCCCTAACTGATGACTATTCTTGTTGCTGAAACTAACAATAACCATTTGCTCATCAAAGGCTGCTCAGCCCATCTACTTCCAGACATTATTTCCAGTTAAAATGTCCTCCTTGGAAAATAAGAAATTCACATGTGTGAAGTACAGAGATAAATGTGTGTACATATGTGGGCTGTGCTCTGTGCAAGGATATGTGTGTAAAGCAATAAATCTGTATTTACTGACATGGTAACTGGGTTCAGCCTAGGCAAAATGCAGACAGCACAGATGTTTGTGAACATCTGGGCCATGAGCAGAATTGCTTCCAGAGCCTGCTCTGCTCTCCACGGAAACTCAAGCTAATTCAATTTCTATGGAGCCAATTGGGAATGGAAATGGCCTCACTCTGTTTTTGGAGGCTGGCAAGGAACTTTAGCACTCATCCCAAGAAACTGCACTACATTCACCGGAGTTACAGTCATGGACCAAAATCTTCTTCACCTCTGGAAAGCCTGCCATAACTGCAGATCAACACAACAGATCCACAAAGGATCTATCCTTCTGCACTGAAAGAAGGCTGTACTTTGCCACAGGCTAACAGGAAAAATCAATCAAGCTGTTCAACTTCACTGCCCTGCTCTCACTCTGGTCTCTTCTAAAGGCTCCAAAATCAACATCAACTTGGGTTCAAAAAACCAGAGCGTGAGACAGATTAGTGCTTGCACCCAGACTTGCATTTAAGCTATGGCACCAATGTTCCCAGCTATGTCCCCAAACCTAACAGAGTCAGGAGAAAATGGGAACAGGAGCAGCAGATGGAGACAAGCAGAGCATCAGCACCAGCCATGGCTGTAGTCCTACCTCTGACCACAGACCTGCTTTCATCCATCACAGTGACCTCATGCTCAGCTGGACAAATTAAGGTTTTATGCAGACTTAGCTGAACTTTAGATCAAATTATATTTCTGTGTGATAAGTGCTTGAAATCCTTAGGTAGCTGCTTTTAATGTCTCGATGAACAAGCCACCTCAGAAAACTAAGGGATGTGTGATAACACTTCCCAATGCCAGGAAGTTGCACATACTGCACCAGCAAGCCTTCTAAGGGTCTAGACAAGCCTGCAGCCCTCAGTGATCTCAATTCACATCTCAGAGACCTGGTCTCTGTAGCTCTTTGGGATGTGGCTTGGTGCTTGGCTAGTTCTGAGCATAGGCTTTTGGAGCACTCGTTCTTATGGGAGAGAAAGTTCCACCCCACAGGTCCACCTCACCCCTCATTTTAGTCTCCAGGAGTTTTTCCATACACAAGTGCAACTCTTTTCTTTCAGTGCTGGTTAAATTAACTCAAACCATGCATTTTTTATCAGCCTACAGCATGCATTTGAACCATTAATTTGTACAAGATGACACTTTTTACTTTATGGTACCGACAACTACTGGATGTTACGGAAAGTTTTTCCATTAATTGCCTCATGTATTCATCATGCACTGTTTAATGAATTCCTACTAGACCAGTTCAAAACAAAAGTACTGGATTTTTTTATAGGTACAATAGTCTTTGGGGGAAAAAAAGTGAAGGGAGGAATTAATACAAATCAATGAAACAATCTCTCTATCATAGAATCATAGATTTGTAGAATGGTTTCCGTTGGAGGAGACCTTAAAGATCATCTTGTTCCAAGCCCCCTGCCATGGGCAGAGACACCTTCCACTAGACCAGGTTTCTCAGGACCCCATCCCACCTGGCCTTGAATGCTTTCAGGGATTTGGCAGCCACAGCTTCTCTGGACAAACAGTTCCAGTGTCTTACCATCCTCACAGCAAATTTCTTCCTCGTATCTAATCTAAACCTTCTCTCTTTCAGTTTGAAGCCATTCCCCATTGGCCTGTCATTACCTGCTCTTCTAAAAAAGTCTCTCTCCATCTTTCTTGTAGGTTCCCTTCAGGTACTGGAAGGCCACAATTAGATCACTCTGAAGCCTTTTCTTCTCCTGGCTGAACAGCCCCTGTTCTCTTAGCCTTTCCTCATTGGAAACAGCAGAGAAGTGGTACTTGGCATTCCCTTGTAAGAATTTTGCACATCATGCTTGGTCTCAATTTGATCAGAACCAGAAGATGTCAATCCCCAGACTAGAGCTCTGGACAAGGTAGAGGCAAGGGGAAATGCTGAAGAAATGCTGGTTCATAAAAATCCAGGGATTGTTATGAATTTCTCATTAAGTCAGAGTAGTATTTGTGAGACCATTTTTAAGACAGAGGAAGGAAGGAAGGTGATTTTTTCAAAATTCATGAAGACACACAGCTGCAGAAGTGCTTGGTCTTTTATCTGCCTTGCTGCTTGACCCCACCCACCTGAGGCACTGTGCTCCTAAACCAGGACACACTGCTAAGCCACTCTCTAGCTTTATGGAAACCCCTGTTTGGCCATTTGACTTTCTGAAGCTATTAGAGCCCAAATGTCAGAGCTAGGAGACTACTCCAGCTGAAGCAGAGTAGTCAAATTTTCTGAACATCCATTTATTTAAAGACCAGTTATTCCCAGTTTTAAAGTCTAGAAGTGAGAGCACACATTTGAAATGTGATGACTGCAGCCCACGCCTCTCTGTAATGGACATCAGCATCAGGTGCCTATTGCATCCTCCAGGCTGTGAGATGGAGTCATCCCTTTAAATCCCTCCCTATCCAGGATTGTGGGATAGGATATGGGACATGTGAGAGTTGATCTGGTCTTCTGAAAGGATGCCTACAGATGGGCAAGGATCCAGGCTTGGAGTGCTATTGGAGCTCTGTTATGTGAGCCTGCTTCATCACCTGCTGTTTCCACTCTTTAGCTGGTTTACACTTTGGTTTCATATTATTTTAAGTCACTGTTGCTGGAAAGTTTGGCTTTGTCACAAAATACAGACCTCAGTATAACAGACGCTGTGAGCAAAATATCCACACTGAACAGCACCTATGACTAACATAAGTTAAATTTCAATCCACCCATCCTCTCAAATGCTGAATAAAGTTTAGAAAATTCCTACTTCAGCAACAGAAGTGGAATTACAGTCACAGATGTCTATAGATTACCTCTCCAGCCATGCCCATGGTAACACAAGCCAAAAGTAGTTGGAGGTTTGCACTTGAATTCTCCAGATGAAGAATGTAGATTTAATTGAACCCAGATGATACCAATAAGGAGAAATCCTGCCTGCTACAGTAGAGGCCACTAAAACCTGCACCCCCCAGCAGAGACAGTCTGTAGGAGATAAGGAATTCTCTTTGATTGAACTTGGCCCTTTTGTTTCCCTACTGTGATGAAATCCATGGCCAGCCAACAGAGGTGCAAAGAAATTCCCCTACAGCATAACAGGACCTGGCAATCAAAAAAGTAACATAAACAGTTGGTTTCTGACTCCTGGGGATACCAGGAATACCAAAGCAGTGATGTCTCTCTCCTTACCATTTTGTCAGTGCTGAATTACAGTGGCAGAGGCACGTGCAGGGCACAGAGAAGGGGGCACATTCAGGCACTGCAACTCTCCTCTCTCAGGTTTGCTCCCAAATGCATTCTGCCCAACAGAACTTCCCAACTTAATTTTCTGACATGAGTCATCAGTAGAGTGAAATACCAGAAAACATCTGCTGGGTTGTGTGAAGTGGCACAGCTCCATGGCAGGTCATAGAGATTCAGGAAATGTCAAAGCAAGTGTTGGGGTTTTTTCCAGAATTAAGGAAGTATGGTAACGTTTGGATTAGGCTTCTAAAACCTAAAAATACAGATGTCATTTTTATGACACCCTGAAGAGTCTAGAAAAGTGCAGTGAGGACTCACTTCAATGTTGCCAGTCCTTATATTGATATTTAAATTCTGGCCCCATAAGTAAACCTAATGTTTGAGATTAGGAGTGAGGCATATAATCCAGATCCTGAAGACATGGGTAGGCACTTCCTGCTTCCTTGTGCAGAAGCCAGAAAGGATTAGTAGGGCTGATGGTGTGAGAGAGCCTCTGGATGTTTCCAGGTATTTAAATTGAGTGTACTGAAGCAATGAAGTACAGGTCAAGACAGCTACTGGTGATGTTTAAAATACCATGCAGATACTGCATTACCTTTGACAATAAAGATCAACATCTGGATAATTTTAAAGCTATGATTAGGATCAGTGTTTAGGAATGTAAAATTCTATACAATAATTACTGCTGCATTCTGTGGAGTCTAGAAAGCAACTAATATACCAAGTACTATAAATACTTCTCAGCCTTGTTTCATTTTTTTGTAACAGCAAGTCCCTGGAAACCCTACAAGTTTGCATTAGGGATGAATAACAAAAAGCACCTTGAAAAAATTATATTTGTTAAGCATTGAGGAAGATGGAAAGGTTGGGAGAAAAACTGAAGCAGAGGGTCTGTAGGCCTCTTATATTGCTTTTTGTAGCATAAGACACTTGCTTTCCTTATGACTTAGACATAAGGTTTCATTCTAGAAGAAAACACATCTAGACAAACCACATTTGCTGCATCTTTCAGAGCCCTGATCATTGAGGAGAAGAATGGTGCTACCCACTGCTGTATAACACGGGGTTTCTGACCCAGTAGCCTTGTCAAATAGCTTGATAAGAAACTGAATTTTAGCATGTATAAATCCAGGGGATCTACATATGCTTTTCTAGCAGGGCCCAGTATGACAAAGAACACTTCTATCCCTAAATCTTGTTGCTTCCAAGCAACTTAAGAAAAATATCTCCAGATGCATTGCTATCTGCACCCAGCATTCAAGGCAATTGTGTAGACAGGACCTGCCTTACCTGAGTATCTCTAATTTCTGTCCTTTCCTGCCTTTTTTAGGAGCTGCAGGATGCAGGAAGGAGAGGCTCTCTAGCTGCTCTAGGTACTCTCCCATCACCCTGACATTGGTAAATATACTCCAGCATAGCTCCAGCCTTAAGCCCATAAACAGACGCCTCTCTCACTCTCGGTGCCCTGCATAAAAACACTGTCTAGATGCTTTAAAACCCCATATCCCTACTGGTAATCTAATCCCTAACATCATAACTTCCCAGGGGACCATAAACTACATCAGAAACCCCAATTCCCTTTAGTATGAATCCTCCCCCTCTCTTTCTGGTCTGTGCAGGATACAGGTAGCATAACTTGTTTAGCTGCTTCATTTTCTCTACCTCTAACCTGAAATGTGTTGTGAAACACAATTATGTAGCAGGACACAACAGCCTTCAGCCCCCATGGTTTATTGCCCAAGCTTTACAGCCTGTCTCTGTAAAAATTTAAGTGCATAAATGTCTGTCATGAGAAATTTACCCCTAAAGTGATATGTAGCCCATGGGGCCATCCCATTCCTGAAATCAGTTAAGCCAGAGGAGTAAAAGCAGCCAGACTGGTTATTCTTGTCACAACCTGCAGAGCCCAGAAAGGCAGGCAGAGAACTGGTTTTAATGGGGCACTTGCACGATTTACAGAAGTGGTTGGTCCCCTGAGTACATCTGAGATTGAAGCTATGTAGGAGTCCAGAGCTAAAGGAATTTTAGGACATCATTACTGTGTCATCCCGCAGTGGCCAGCCAGGGAGATGGGATGTGGAGAGGAATATTGAGCAGAGGATCTCTTCCTGTTTGAACTGTTACCCAGGTACATATCAGATTGAGGTTAGGGTTAGGTCTAGGGTTTCAAAATCTAAAGCAGACAGACAGGCTTTTCTTGATGTATCAGGCAGAGCACAGAAAGTTCAGTAAGCAGACACTTGTTGGTAGGCTAGGCTCCTGTCTAGCACTTTCAGACATTAGCCTGGTGATCCAGAAAACAATTCATTTCAAGTCATAATTATTATAGTACTTTCCAGGGCCTATAAATTAAAATAATTCTGCTGTTTGGGGACCTCTATACCTTTCTCAGCCCATGACAAAGTGAATAGTTTGGGTTGGAAGAGACCTTAAAGATCACCCAGCTCCAAAACCCCTGCCGTGGCCAGGGAGCCTCCCACTTGCCCAGGTTACTCACAGTCCCATCCAGCAAGGTCTTGAACTACTCCAGGAATGGGGAATTCACAACCTCTCTGGGCAACCTGTTCCAGTACTTCACCACCCTCACAGTAAAAAATTTCTTCACAATCTCTGGTCTAAACCCTCCTTTAGCTTAAGGCCATTCCCCCTTGTACTGTCACTACATACCCTTGTGTTAAGTCCCTCTCTGGATTTTTACAGGCCACCTTTATGCACAGGAAGGCTGCTATAAGGTCTCCCCAGAGCCTTCATTTCTCCAGGCTGAACAGCCTCAACTTTCACGGCCTGTCTTCATCAGAGAGGTGCTCCAGCCCTGTGATCAGCATAATGGCTCTCCTCTGGACTTAGCAGCTCTCCTCTGGGAGCCTCTTTTTATATACAGGAACCAACAATGTTAAGGACACTGAGATGTCATGAGTTAATAGGAGTCAAAATCTGATGCTGTCCTTTATTTTAGAGACCATTTTCTGGGTGTTTCATGATGGATATCCAAGAGACAGCCAAGAAATCTAAGGTGTGAAGAAACCTGAATGCCTCAGGGACATGAGAGCTGGGAAGTGACTCTGTGTGTGGGCACCAAGGTGGAATATTCTCTGTTACTGAAGAGTTTTGTTTCCTGTTTATAGCAGTGTTGAGGCTGGGCTTGAGCTGGCAAAGGGAGTTAGTCAGTTTAAAAAATACCTGCTATTGATGGCCTTTGTCTTGCAGGGGTCATGCTCAGTAAATGCTGAATTGTTTTGCCTGGAAGTGTCTTCAGTGGTGCCCCTGATGGCCCTGAACAGCGTTTGGAGGGGCAGCCATCCCAGCCTGACTGCTCCCTTTGGAGCAGGTGGGGGCTGGCAGCACCCTGAGCAGACCAACCACGGCAGCACGGCACAGGATTTGTACCTCCAGCCTTAAACACTTCAGGAATGTCTCCTTACTGCAACAACCAGGTGAAGCCACGGTTTCCTCCCCTGTACCCATGCCCACAGCCCTCTTGGCCACCAGAGGATGCCCCTCTGGCATTCTGCCCAGTGCAGATGATCACTCCTGTGCTCCTCTCACTGCACATCTGCCTGCAGACGTGTGTTAGACATCGGTTTCTGATTCTTGCAGGTCAGCAGGTAACCTCTGTAAGTAAACCAGCATCCAAATTAAAGACAGGCATGTTGCAACAAGGGAACTCAATCTAATTCCGAAGGTGAAAGATCAAGTTTATTAACTAAGCCACCCACCTCCCCAGGAATATTACAAGAATTAAAACCAGACTTCCTGGTGTTATATATGCAGCGGCTGTCAACAGCATGAATTATGCTTGAGGATGTTTTAGCTGCTGCTCCGAAAAAGTATGGAGACTTCTTTTGATTTAAGGGTTGCAAAGTTGTTTTTATTTAAATTTATATGAACAACATCCTGTCCTCTCTTTACAGACTTGGACAATTGCAGTAAGCTGTCCCTTAAGGGCACGAAGCAGATATCCAAAGATTTACAATATTTGTCAATGAAAAAGCTTCTTTTGTTGTTTAAATGAGAAATTCAAAATGAGATAATGTGCTCTAGCTACAGTTATCTCTGAACCCTACTGGTAGGATAAAAATTTTGTTTAAAAAACAAGACTTGGATTACCAGTTCCCTTATGATCATTAAGGGCATTAGATCCCAGTAGTTTATTGCAGTTGTCATACAAATGCTAAGTGTTAAAAGTCAAAATGAACAGCTGATCTCGAATATAATCAGTGTTGAAAGTTACTAGAGGGGCTAGAAAGGCTGACAGCTCATTTGCATCACAAAGAGTAATTACTCTACCATTCATGATAGATAAAGTTTGAACCAATAAGAAAGAAATTACCTTCTCTCCATTAGTTGTCCTGATTAAGCATGTTTTCACAATATTTCCTTGAATGGAGATGAGCATTATTGACTTAATTTAGTTTAGGCTGGTGTAAATCAGGACTAATTCAATTTTAATTAGTGACATTAGTATAATACAAATAAGTTCATTATTATGTTTTCTCTGTGACCAAACTCTTGCATGTGAGATTCATCCCATAGTAATTTTTTCTAAATTCCTCATTAGTGCTTAGAGTAAAAAATTGTAATAATAATTGTAAAGCCTCCCACCAGAATTAATCTGATATGATGCTTGTACACTTGGCATGAAGAAGAGGACACAAGATTTGTTGAACTCTCTCTGGGGAACCAGCCAACCATCAGTTTCTTGCTTGAGGAAAATTGACAAAATAAAAAACAGCAATCTACATTTATTTAGTTATTTATTATAAAATAAAATTACTGATCATACATCCTGAAACTAGTGAATTGACTATTAGTCAGTGAATGGATAATTTTGCCAGTGCACTTGCTAATTATCTAAAACCAAAGCAAAATCCAGGAAGTTATTAATTCATTAATACTACGCACTACTGCTTGCAAAAAGTTCTTCTGTGAAAGTATTACTATGCTTAAAGTGATAAAAGCCATCCTGAGGCATAGAGAACACCTGAATGAAGACATGTTAGAGACACAAATGCAGCACCAGCCTGACCAACCAAGTCTGTATAAAATCACTTCCCCATTAAGTGCTGGGAAATTTTGATCCTTATGTATCTACTTCTGCACCTTTTCATGGAAATCCTACTTTGGGCACATGGGTGAAACATTAGTCTGGAGTACCTGGCTGTGCTAAGCACACCCTCCCTCACAGGCCAGCTCCTCACCACTCAGTGTCACCTGTGCCAGCATCTACTTTGGGGGAAGTTTCAAAGCACAGGGTTCTTGTCTGATCTTTAATCTTGTTTTGGAAATGAGCCAGACACAGCAAAAATACACTTGCAGCCGTGCCTCTGGATGTAGAAGAGTTTTGTTTGCTGGCAGATAGTACAAATGACCCTGAGGCCCCATTTCTCATTCTTGTGGGGTACCTCCTGAAGTTCTGGTGTTGCCAATTGAGTGACACTATGTGGGCCACAGTGTGTTAGGAGTGTCCATCATACATGCACATCTATGAGGTTCAACAGCAAAGCTTTCCCAAACATCCAGAAGCGTGCACTTGTACTTTCCAGACACGGCTGCTGGGCTCTGTAAGAGATTCAGATCCCCCTTTCTGACTTGTGCACACATACGAATGTGTGACATGGGGACACAAATGTTCATCCAAACAAACCTGAGCAGTTTCCAACAAGGCCATGGTTTCTCCTCATGTGGTGCAGGGGGAGAGCTGGCAGCCCCCAGTATTGCAGCAGGAACAAGCAAGAGGTACTGGGGTTACTGGACTTTTCCAGTGTTGGCTGAAATGGCTGTGAAAGCAAACAAAAGGAAGCCTTGCGAAGCACTGAGCCCAGCATCCCAGCAGAGCTGGCCAGGTTTACTGGCGTCATAGCTGGGCTCTGTCCCCACCCACACATCATGGACTGGCACCACGGCCATCCTCAAGAAGAATATACTCATTTTTAAATGAGAAATTTGTGATTTATCTGATAAGGGAGCAATTATCTGAAAACAGTCTCATCATTTGTGGGTAGGAAGCCATCCTCCGTCATGCCAGGGATGTGACCAAACACAGTACATATTTTACTCTGGACTAAGTGTTCCCTTTCATCTAGAATGTGGCTTCCTTTCACAGCTCTAGCTGGCTTGCACAAAGCTACCTTTCATCTGATTTCCTAATAAATAAGTCTTTTAATTCATATGGGGTCAGTTGCTGGTGACTAGAATATTTTCAGCAGGAACATGTCAGAGCAGGTACATATTGCATCTACTAGAACATATCTCGTTAAGAAGTGAACTCTTCAGGAGTGTTGTGATAGAACAACACTTCAGAGTGTTGTTCTATCACAACAGTGCCTCTTGAATACTGGGAATTGGCACTGAGAGCCCTTCCCTCCTATATCACTTCAGCCCCTCACTGCAGAAGGGAGCTGCAGGGAAATCACAGAAATCTGATTTCTCAAGTAGTTGTGCTCATTCCCTCTTTTTTCTCAGAGAATGCTTGAAGTGGTTACTTCCTCTGGAGGAAAAGGGTAAAGCTCAAATTCCTACAAAAACCTGCTCCTAAACTCTTGAAAGCAGGAACAGCCTGTCCTGCTGGGGAAGCAGTAGCAGCTTTCGAGCCCATTCAGCTGCCTCTGCTGGGAGCCCCAGCATGCACCCGACCATGAGCTCATCCATCTTCCTGCCAGCCAGGCAGACCTTCACCTCCTTCTAGGCTACTGGTAATCACAGTTTTTTACATCAGTGTGACAAAAGCTTGCAGGCCTTGGGGTGAAGGGCAACCCTTCCTGTATGTTCAGCATGAATTTAAGGGACTTGCAGGACTGCAAGAACTCAGAGTCCTGCAGAAGTGAGTTACCTCTAGTTGTGATCCCACAGTTACACATTTGGTCCCTTTGTTACAATGAGGCAGTGGCTCTTATTCATCTATTTCAAGCCATACACAACCAAAATCCTGGAAGACTATAATCCACTTCCCATTGCTTCCACTGCAGATGATTTAGTCTATCACAGAATGTAACTATACACACAGCTAGAATATACATGGCTTTGAAATAATTTACTTGTTGCTGCTTAAGAAAAATGCCTACCATCAGATCTTAATTTCTTCCCACAAAAAACATAGAACAGATTTTTCAGTGTTTGGTCTGTTATTTCCTTGCTGCTATTAGCAGTGCATTGGCATTAGTTTAGAAGAAGACCATCCTACTAAGCATGACTATCCTTTTTAAAGAATAATTGCTAGGGGCAACATACAGCAGGCTCAAAGAGGGCAGAGAGGGAGATGGGGAAAGAAGAGAATTGCTTTGTTTTGATCCATTGCGCTCACAGACCCTCAAATCCTCTTTGATTTATCTTCTTAGACTGCTTTCACTGTCCCAAACAGCCAGGATCACAACCTAATTTCTCCCTTGTCAGCAGTAAGACTAGAACTGAATCACAGCTACCAATTTTCCCTCTACTGCATAATTTTAAATTATATGCTGCACTATATTTGTGATCAACTTTATAGGCTATGGCAGAATAGTTGTTCAAACTGCCCAGCAGATACTAGCTGTGTGGGCTTTCCCCACAGGTGATTTCCATTGGAAAAACGGGATATCACGGTTTTGAACCCCTACTGCCTCTGATGTGGATAGTCTGGAAGGCACTCCAGTCTTCAAAGTCTGTATTAACCTTCCCTTAATTCTGAAGTTGTATCATAGCTCAAAAGTAAAATGCTACAGAAATACTATGTTAGACCCAGACAGGCAATTCAAATATAGGAACTTGATATTAAACATTATAAATAGACTACAATTAGAAAGATATACAAAAGCACAATAAGACGCCTAAGCAACCCTTCTTAGAGTTATACTATGTGACTACTGAGCAGTTCTGATTAGCTTTTTGTTTGCAGTCTCTAGGTTTTTGAGACATCTGATTTTTTTTAATCATGCCACACAAGAACTGCTGCAAGCTTGTCAGGATGGGCACATAACAGAGGAGAAATAAGGAGGAAAAATACTTCAAGTTCTGCAGGAAGAATTAGGGTTATCCTGGAGCAACACACACATGGGATTGCTCCATATATACAGTTAATAATCTTATTCTCAGGAAGCTGCTGAGAGATACTAATGGGTGGGAGGGAAAGTACTTCAAACTCAAGTGGTTGAATAACATTTTGCAGCCTGTATTGAGGCAGTGCCCAAAGCTGCAATTTAGTCATATCAGGATGACAAGCCTTGGGGTTTCTTTTTCACTATTGCATCCATTACATTTGTGGCAGAGCATCAACTCCCTGTATATTGAGAAATTTACAAATACAAAAGCAGATAAGGTCCATGTGCCCAAGTTCTTTTAGCTTTAGGAAAGATTAGTTTACAAAAGCAGTTTTTTTAACCTAGTGAGCAAAATGCAAAGGCTCTTGCAGCTGTTGGAATCACCAGTGTTATGGGGACTTCTTTTTCATGTCCTAGAGTCAGCAAAGCCAGGCTGAAATGGGAAACCTGAAGTGGGTCCTTTTCGGTGAAGATGTGCAGACACTCAATTTTCTGTCCAAGCACTCCCTGGCCAAAAGAACAGGGATGCAAGCAGGAAAATTGCTTGACTGACCTCCTTCCCTGCCTCTCTTCCTCCCATGCCATAGATAAGAGGCAAGGTGAGCAGGACAGTGTCTCTACCACTGGTGATGTTCCCTGTGGAGAAGGAGTCAGCACAGGGCTCCAGCAGAGCTTGGGAAGCCTTGGCTGAGACCCTGGTGTGATCACAGCATGGGAAGGGCTCTTACCCTGTGAGTTCCCATCATGCTGAATGGGAAGGGAATCTCACACATCTGAGATCACTTCAGGATACCATAGAAATTAAAACATTTCAGTGTAAGGTGATATAGTCTCACTGGAGGTCCTTCCTCCATTTTGGAGATCTCCTACCAATCCCCTGGAAGAAAAGAAGCTGCTTAGAGGACTGATGAAAATAATAGTTTTCCAGAACTTTTTGAAACACGGTTAGCATGGGTTTTACAAACCATGCCCACACTTCCTTTTTTGTTGTTATTTCAGAAGGGACTGGGAACAGCAACATTTTAAAGAATAAAGGGGACATCAGTTGCAAAAGCATTTCCCACAGCTGCCTGGTTGGCAGAGCACAGCCCCAGGCTGCAGTTAGAAGAGCATTCTCCCTAAAAGCAAAGCTTATTTTGTTAAGGTTAAGGAGCTCTTGCCCCCACACTTTTATTTCTGTCCATGTGCTATATTTCAGCATCTTTTTACTTACACCAGTGCAACTTTTTGTTAAACCGCGCCATAATGCAAGCTTCAGAAACTTTTCAAGAAAAAGTTGGAGGCTTGTGGAGGTTACTTTTGCCTCTAATGCATGGTTTTCATGTCTGGTTGAAATGAAAAAGCCCCACAAGCAGACTAATGGCACAGTGGGCAAAGCAGTGTAGGCAGGAAGGGAGGCAGCTCAGAGCAGTGATTTTTAAATCGCTTTGATCTCAGAGAAACGTGTGTGTAACTGCAGGGTGAGGTCCCCAAGCACTGCAGGCTGTGCCCTCTCCTGATACAGCCCTTCTGCTCATCCATCCTGCTCTCTTGCCATTTGCCCCTCTGTGGGCTGGGGAGGCCATGCTCAAATGCCATGACCTGTTTCCCACCTGTTATTTCAGGAGGTTTTATCATACTGGGGGCTTTGTATTCACCACTCCAGGTGTTCATGTAAAAGCGAAATGGAATTCATGCTTTGGCTTTTGTGATGATTTTGTTCTCAAATTCAAGTTCCCCAAAAGTACCTTAACTCTTCCAGGCCCTCAAGCACAGCCTAATCCCACTGTAGATGGTATCTATCTAATGGCCTGAAAAGAAACATCAGAAGGGTGCCAGTAAAAGCTTCTCCTCTGTCACATCAACAAATCATCCAATATAACCATGCAGGCAGATTCGACAAGGTATTAAGAAAAAACAAAACAAAACAAAACAGAAAACCACCAAAACCAACAAACAAAAAACCCGGACGTTCTTCACATACAGGATAAACAAGCAACAGAATGCAGAATCAGTGTATCTCTTTCCTCCATAGGTCTTCTTTTAAAACTGGTACCTTGTCATTTAGATTACTGATGAAAAGGAAACAGAAAGATGATACTAGCTGGATTTCAGGGATGTGATAGTAAGATTCCACTGCTTATTCATAATGCATTAGTTTGAAAGAGAAAAGCCATCTCTCTGAATGGCCCTCATGATAGTCTTGTGAGAATAAGCAACAGACAGAGTGGAGCCCATCTGGGATTTTACCAGTTAGACTCTCCCAGGGCAAAGATCTTGTATTGCATTAAAATATAATCTTGAAAGACACCATTTGACTCTTGTAGAAATAATTTCACATATATTAAACTGGAATTGCATATAACATTATGTAATTTTTATCAGTTGCTTCACATTTGTGTATTTTGTTCCTGAATCCAAGGCATTAAATACGATTAATTTAATTTCATCTTATCAAGCAGCAGCCAAACAGATGCTCCGTGAAGACGAGGAGAAGAAAACAAAAAGCTTTTTCACTCTGAGGGCTCTGCTGCATGTCATGGGTGCTTACATGGGCTCACAAATCACTGGAGATAAAATGGGTGCCTCCTACAAACCAAAGCCTTGGGCCTGGAAGAGGGAGCCAGAAAGCTGGCTCTGTGTGACAGCAGCTGTAATGGACCTTAAACCAGTTGTATGCTGTCATATAAAATCTCCATGCTGGAGTCACAGCTTTTATTATTTATTCATCCACGCAGAGCAGTGCTGCTGCAGCAATTGAGGAGCAGGGCTGTCATTAGACACCCAGCAGCAGGCACCCTGGACACTCCAGCCAGCCCCAGCACACTGGCACTTTTCCACTAAACACAGAACTGTGGCGTTTTCTTACACAAGCAGCAGCAATACCCTTCAAAAACAAGCTTGCTTCTTTGGTGTTTTATCAACAAATACTGAACATACTTCTCGTGTTCATGAGAAACCAGATATTTCTCTGTCCAAAACCCTTTGTGAGAAGAATCCCTGTCCTTGTACTGGCTGCAGTCTGTGCAGAGGGAGTCTTGACAGGGCACCCACAATGGCTCAGATAATTCTTGATATTAAGATTTTCAAGAGTGGCAGTTAAGTATTTCAGTTAAGCTGTATCACCCTGAAATGAGACAGCTTTTAACAATTGAAGAGATCAAAAGCAGCAGCAACAGAGAAAAACAGGAAATTGTAATTCTAGGAATGAAATTCACATCAAAGGATGCTGTGCTTCCATTTCTTCATCATAGCCTAAGCAAATGAGACAAATCCAGGCTATTCACTGCTTTGTATTTCAAATGAGATTTATTGATTTTATCAAATTTGGATCAATAATATATGACATAGTCTACCAAAAGTGTACCATAGGACTTATTCTCTGTTCTGTCTTTCTATGTGCATGAGCATGGATGTGTACAAAAAGTTCAGTTTTATTTTATTGCCAGGACAGGCCAAATTTCCATCCTACTCCAATTTCAGGTCTCTGACCACGGCAAGCTACAGATGCTTCAAGAAAGATTACAACAGGGCAAGTAGTGACCAGATCTTCTACTGGAGAGGAACCACAAGAAACTTCATAGGTCAGAGATTAACCTTATTTAAAGGCTACTGACAAGCTAAGAAATCATTAATCCAGGTTGAAGGAAAGGAAAATGTAGATTTCCTTAGCTTTTGGAGAAGTATAAAACCAACCCATATCCCATCGTTTTGGGGATTCCCTTATAATTGGGAATAAAGAATGGAGTCTATAGTCAGTGTGTATCTCTCAGAACACAGCACAACTCACCCATTGTGAATATTGTTTGCCTTGATACATCCTGGGAGTTTGGATGTCAGGCTTGCTCATCCTCAGATATGGCATCAATATAACTTAGAAACAGCTGAGCTGGTCCAGTGCTGCCCCAAGACCTGGCAAGGCAGTGATACAGCTGGATGGCTGCTGACCAGGCTGTCTCAGCCAAACCCAGCTGCAGACTCTCTGCTGAACTGCTGCTGAACTGCCTTTAGTTCTGACATCAAAAGCTTTGTTGATAATATTCAATAAATATTTTTGGGGACCACTTTAACAAGCACTTTTTTTTAATTATTATTCTTATTTTTTTGGAAGTCTGACAACAAGTATTTTTCCTCACCCATAACACCAGTGTCCAGCAGACCCAAAGAAACCAAGCAGTGCTGCATGAGTCTCTGGCTCCACTTCTCCCATGGATGTAAGAGCCATGCCATGGCAGATCAGACTTGGGCTGGGCATTAGGAGAGCAGAGCATTTGGGTGCCTCAGCAGTGACCCATCATTGGAGTCATTGTTCCTGACTTGCCTCAGGATGCCACTCATTCTCCCTATGCATCAGTGTTTCCAGCTGGTAAGTGGAGATAATGGTGTTTACCCATCTTCATGAAGTGGTCTGACTAATGAAGGTGGAAAAACACTCATGAACTATCATGCTGAAGACACCAAACCTAGGGAAAATACAGAGATAAACCAGATGTTCTTGCTGGCCTGACTGCTCTTGAAAAGATTTCTTAGACTGATACAATCAAATATGACAGCAGATTAAAAAGAAATAAAACAGAAGCCAGCAAAATATTATGAGTGACAATAACATAGAACAGTAACAACTAGCCTGTAGGAAAAGAAAGATGTTCATTTGCTGAAGGCTGTAAAATTGTCCAGCAAAATGCCCAAGGAAACACTGAGTAGATGAAGACTTGTTTGCCTTGAATGCCTACAGTTCATTGATTTTAATTTAGCAGCATTCAAAAGAACTTGTTCTTTGCTTATTCTCCCATCGATTTATTTGAACCAGTTTGTCTTTAAAGTCAACCAGATGTAATAAAAAGATATTTTCCAGCATAGATTGTTGCAACAAAGAAGAGAACAGTGGAACACTTTTTCCCAAACCATTTACTAGTCTCCAGGGAGATATAATTTCCTTTCAAACTGAACTACATTTCAATTCTTGGGACATTTTTATTAGCCATTTTGGACTAAGTAATAGACTCCTTTGGAAACAGTTCCCTCATTGTCACAATACCAATTAGCAATGAAATATCACAAGGTAGAGTGAGAAGTTGACAAGATACACATCTGTCCCTGCTCAGCACTTCCAACAAAACCCTCCCTCTTCTACTCAGCTGCTTAGCTAACACTCACAACTGCATATTGCCATATTTAAATAAGCAACGATCCATTCCTTTATGTGGAGGAGTTGCAGAAAGTACTGCCATGTGAAAAAGTCAAGCAGACATTTCCACACTCAGTAGGAAGATGGTGTAAGGCAGGAGGAGGCTGCTGTACCCTGTGTGATGTGAACCTCTCCTGAAAGCAGAGGCAATAACTCACTCATGAGCCATGGAAGGGACAAGTGCTCCCTTCAGCTCGAGAGTGGTGGTGCCTTGCAGCTTCTTGTGGATGATACAGGAAACACCCAGTTCTCACAAGCTGCTGATGCTGTGCCCTGGATGATCACAGCTGCTACCAATGCACAGAAAAATAGTAGAGGATGAGGGAATGGTAGACTGAGCTCTTGAGAAGAAAGCCAGTGAGCAGAGAGAAGGTGCTGAAGTACCTTGAGTCTGCTCTGTGTGAACACAACCTCACAAAGCACCACCACACACCGGGGACGTGGGCACAGAGTGATGGATGGGCACTCTCCGTTTTGGGTTGGATGCAGTTTCCTTTCATACTCTGCCTTGAAAGGACTTACTATTCCAGACAGTTAAGGAGCATAGGAAAGTTTGCAGTTAATGACTAGCTGGCCATTGCTGCTTGCTTTTATGTTCGTTTCTTGAGGAAAGAGTCAATAGCCCATGCATGGCACAAAACTAATGTAATCAATGCTATGATTTGAAAAATTTAACTGCCACTTCATCAGGAAATATCAGAAAAAATCATCTGAAAACCTGAAGATAATGTTGGGCAGTGGAGTGCCTAAAAAGTGTATTAGAAAGGCCAGAAACAAGATGATATGAAACCTTCATTATTGCAGACTGAACTGAAACAAAACAATTTGTGTGACATGATATGACATGACACATGATGGTTGCCAACTGAAATCTGATTAGCAACTTCAAGTACAGAAGCTTTTTAGAGCTGTATTCAGAAAATGCGGAAGAATTAAAGATCCAGGCAAAGTTTCACAAAGCAAATAATTTCCTTTTAATTGAAACCGTAAGGGCATAGTTTTGGAGGCAGTGAATGCTTTGGAGTGTTTTGCTTCATTTGAACATAAGTGATTTTAAGCATATTATTACATGAGTATATTGTACTACATCCCTCACTTTGGATAAAAAAAAGGCATGGAAAGGCAGCAGAAAAACACATTTCCCTCATCCATCCCATTTGGATGTGGTACAACAGCAAGTTTTTGGCATGGCAGCATGTATTAATACTATACATCTATATGAGAATCATATACCACATTTTTAGGTTGCAGTCTTAGCCAATATTTCCTTCTTATAAAACATCCAAGGTTTCTGGTAGAAGCTTTATTACAAAAGATGCATTGTTTCCACTGAGTTATGTACTAAGAATAATCAGGCAAAATTGTGATATTAACCCTAATGGAAACAAGACATCCCTTATTATTTGCTGTTGATGAAACTCAGTGATTTAGACACCCCAAAAACTCCAATGATTAGCTTCAGAAAGGTAGGGAAAATTATGTTACTTTCTGTGTCTTCCTTTTGCAGGCTGCCTGGTCTTAAAAAGACCCTTCGTAGAGGCAGAAATTCCTGAAAGATGCAAATCCTTGCCTGTTGGTCCCCTGAACAGAGGAAGGGATAAGAGCTGGGGAGTGGGCAAAGGCAAGTAGTGAAATGGCATTTTGCCAGCTGGGGACACGTTCTGGAAAGTATACACAGCTCAAATGATATTTTTGTTGTTTCCAGTTGCTAAATGTCATGAAATTATGCTTAAATACTTAAAATAGTTTCCACACATCACTTTACCATTGCTGTGGTTGCACCAGGTACATTCTATGATCACAGATTAAATGTTTGGGCTGGTTTTAAGTGGAAAAGCAGACAGCAGAGCTCAGCAAAAAATGCAAGCAGCAGCACTTGTGTGCATGTGTGGCTGAACTGCAGGGTTTTCCCACTGAATCCCTAGCTTAAAGGTTTTAAAGGATTTCTCACAGGAGTACAGACAGGAAAGCAACATGAACAGGGAAAATATGGTCACACAACTACTACTCCTGCAAAGCTGCCCTTTAGGGGATGCACACAGAGCAAATGCTGCAGACAGGGCAGGTCAAAGTGCCACATGTGGAAAGCAGGATTGCTGCTTTTCTCCCACACAGTTCATTAAAAAGTGAGATTTTTAATGAGCTTTCAGGTAAGACATGTTATTACACTGTTTGTTAGTGTAGTTAGTAGTATTTAGTTGCAGCAAGAATAGTTACATGGCCTGTCCACATCGGGCTTTTGGTGTGAACGTGTGTGCTGTCAGAGTCCAAAGCTGGCTGGGGAAAGTATCTCTCCATGCTCAGAATAGGAGAAACTATTCTGTTTGTATTTAGGGATGTAAAAAAATATAGAGAAGTCATGTTCTCCTTCATAAAATCTTAGGTAAACACATATACGTATAAATGAAGTAGTCACATAAACGAAGACTTTATTCTCAGTGTCCAGCCACTCAGATCACAGTTTAAGAAGACAATTCCCTTGTATTTAAAAGGAGAAAAGATGTTAAATAACAATTTGGATTTATCCACTATCATATTGTCAGACTCACAACTGACATCTGATTCAACAAGTTTTTTAAAATGTTTCCGTGATGCTGTGAAGCTCAAATTCATAATGATTTTGGAGTACATAACACATACTCATAAGCATAAAGTTTAGGAAATTAAGAAATATGTTTTGCCAGAACTTTACTTTTTATTTTCTGCATTTTGCAATGTAACTTGCACAATTGCTACACACTATGTTATAATGGGTCTGTCACCAGATAGTCATATAGTACCTGTGGCACCCACAGCACTATACAAAAATCATATAAATTATCTGAATTGTGCAGGCTATCATTGATTATGCAAAGCATTCATTACCATAACACACATACTTATTATTTTATTCTGTCACCTTTCCTGCAGAAAGCTTTTAAACATAGGGTGGCTTTAGAATGAAATGTGCATGTGGGCAATAGATAAATTATGTACAGAGGACTGTCAAGTGTGACTTTTGGATAAAATGCTTCGAGATGTATCTTCTTGAATGCTGTAGTGGCAGAGAAAAAAAAAATTCAAAACTCTAACTTGAAAAATCTGCAGTTTCCCAAGGTAACACAATCCATTCTTGTTTTGGAGACCTTCACAGGGTCCCCTCACTAGTAGCAGGAAAGGCAGTAGTAAGGGAGATGCCTTCCCATGCCCAGCCTGGTGCAGCAGGAGTGGTGATAGGCAGCAGCCTTCGAAGAAACATCCTGTGCAGGGTGGGAGAATCTGTTGAAACTTCTCTGCACGAGGTGTGACTGCTCACCAAGGACAGAACTGAATTGCTGGCAAATCCCTTGACCACGGCCCAAAGACGGAGTTATTACACAGCCCAGTCTAGCATCCCAGTAGTCTGAGCAAGTAACAAAGTGGCAATAAACTCAGGGCAGCTGTGAGGTGGATTTCCCAGTACGGCTATGCTGAGAGGTTGGTTTCTTTGGGCAGCTAGTGCAAGGCAGTAAACAG
The DNA here is from genome assembly GCA_013400775.1 of Chaetops frenatus. Classification (NCBI taxonomy): domain Eukaryota; kingdom Metazoa; phylum Chordata; class Aves; order Passeriformes; family Picathartidae; genus Chaetops; species Chaetops frenatus. The sequence continues at coordinate 494,164 of VZTR01022328.1, read as the reverse complement.
CATTACAGCAATTACAGCAAAACTTTTCAGGCTGCAACCCAGTGAGATGCACCTAAAGACGGACATTACCACCTGCCTATTTTAACTTGGCTAGTAAGTTGGCTGAGACAATACTTGTGTCTGGGTGGGGTGCAGGCATGTTTCAGCAGGAAAGCCGTGTGGGCCTTTCCATGGCTTCTCCTGCACTCCTCTGCCATGCACAAACCAGGGCTGCTGTGGAGAGAGAAGTGGGGCAGGCAGGACTATGCAGGCAGGGATGAACAATGCCTTAACAAGACCAAAAGCAATTTCAAATCCCACCAGTTTGTTAGATTACTTAAGACATTTGACTGAATGTCAAAAATGTTTCAATGAATAGCTTTACCACCCAGATCTTATTTCTTATTATCTTTTTTTCCTCTTTTGGAAGAAAAAAAACCCTTGAAACTTAGTAATTAACTGCTTGATTTCAATTTTCCTGAAATATGTGGTTTTAATTCCATTGCGCAAATGTGGCCCAAAGCAATAAGGCTTTGAACTGGTTAACTTGAAACTACAGGAATACCTTTCCAAGTCCAGTTAGGACAAAAGCTAAAACCTCACATCCAGATTCTGAAGTCTTTCTAATATCCCTGTTTTGCCCTGACATTTTCACAGACAACTGCAGGCATGTCTTACACACCTATTTTTTTCATGTCCAGCTCCTCCACAGAACCAATCACCTTTCTTCCAAATGGATTTGATCTGCAGGGCGCTGGCTTCAATAAAGTGTGTGGTGCCATGTGTGCCGTAAAGAAGCATGACAAAGTGATTCACATGCTGCCTACACATTTTCCACAATCCCTTTGTATTGTAGGGCTTATATTCCTTCATATCATTTGGAGGAACTCTCAGAATAATGATTTGGAGTGTGTAACTGGTTTTTCCATTTCTGTCATTAAAGCTGCTTTCAGGGCCATGCTGAAATTGCAACAAAAGACCTTCCCACATCGCAAATCACTGCGGTGCTTGGTGTGCACCATATCAATAAAAAGATTAGCTTACTTAGAGGAAAAGGATGACAACGTCCACAATTTTCCAAGCCAAGATGAGATTCTGTTTCAACTAAGCCAGCTAGTAACAATGTCACATTATAACCCTCAGCTCCTCAGGTACAGTACCTGGCTCACAAGTGGATTTATCCTATGTGCATCGTTAAATTAGTACCATTAACCTTCTAGGTCAGCCCTTTGAAGCCAAGCAGACTTTTTGCTATTGATTTCCATGGAGTCCAGATTTCATATTTATTTCCACTGACTATTTTTTTCAAAGGATCAGGAAAATTTTCTGCTTAGAAGCCTGGAGAAGAAATGTGAAACAGAAGGATGTGGGAAGAGGGATTTCTCTGTTGCTATGAATGCAGCATCTTCCAGTACCATCCCAAATGACAGCAGTCTATGCAGACTCCGAGAGAGCCCTATAGGGACCAGCAGAAGTATTTAAAATACTTACAGAAATCAATTCTAATGGCTTTGCAGGAGTGGAAAGAGAAAGTGACTGGCAAACAAATGACTCAAGTGAAGTTGAAGCAAACAGAAATGGTGCTGGGGGAGGGCACATGCAGCTACACTTAAACCTGGAAAAATAAAAATCCCTATTCAAATCCAGAGGTTTAGAGTTCATCAGAACCAAAACTGACTGAGCCAGGCTGAGGAATTTGAGAGAGAGGTAATTTATATTCTGTGCCCATTCACTAGAAAAGAAAAAGCACCAGGTTCCATGATTTTATTGCTTAAGCTTTTTAAGGAGAGCCAAGACTTGATAGCAAATTTCAAAAAGGTCTGGTTTCTGTTGTGAGAAAATTATATTCTATAGAAAGAGAAACACCTAGCAGTGAGAAAAAGTATGAAAAGGGGGAAAAGATACCTGGCCAGAGACTGGTGCCAGTGAAGTGCACTCTAAGGAGCTGCTGGTGCAGTGTTTTCCTGGACTGCAGAATGGGAGAACCACAGGGCTATGGATGAACATGACTACAAACATGGAAGAGTGGGCCCTGTACTGAAATGGGGCACAACAAGCACAGGACAAAGAGCTGGCTCTTTCTAGTGGGGGGTTTGCAGTCTAATCGTATCCATGGGTACTACTTTATCCTAAAGACTCTACTCAAAATGCTCAGGGGCTGAACTAAATAACCTTTAAAGGTCCCCTCCAACTCAAATCATTCTATGATTCTATGTTCATATTGGAGGCCAAAAAGTCACACTGCCCCTGCATGAGTCCTACCCAAGCATGTTAAACAGCAGTTGCAACCAACTCAAAGAACTTACACAAAGTCTCATTTGAGAATCTAATAAGGCAAAGACCTGTTTCTAGTGAGGACAAAAGAAAGCTGTACAGGATGCTCAAGAGGGTTTGCTTACACCCTTCTATTCCTTTTAAAGGAGAACAATTTTACAGCCCTTTTTGTTTGGTATTTCCATAGCCCCTGGGTTCATTTCTAATTTGCAACTGAGGACTTGAATTTTCTGGGAAGGGTCAAGATAAAAATCCTAGTTCTCTGCACATTTCCTTTCAGGCAGCCTACACAAACCCAAGTACTATTCATTGTCTTAATGAGAAGGAATAGGAATGTCATTTCAGCTACCCATGGGGAATCCTCACTGTGCAGGAAAATGCACTACGTGGGATTCAGCCCTCAAGATCTTTGCGTTTTGTTCAGAAATATGAGTATGATTTTTTTTTTAAGAACTGATGCCCCAATACGGGGACAGTGATCAGAGAAAGCCTGAGGCTCTTAGAGCTATCACACACATTGAAGAGGAAATTTGGGTTGTTCCTCTTCCAGACTGTCTGATGCACTGTAGGATCTGATTTGCTGAAGTTCCCAAGCTCTCTGTCATGAACAAAGTCAGTGTAAACTGTGCTTTGCACGTAGGGAATACACTCTGATGTCAAATGCTAAAAGATCAAGATCCTGGCATCTCAGGGGGATGCTCCAAATTCAGCAGGTATTCTCCCCCTGGACTCTGAGCCTTAGCTTATCAGCTGGAAAATAGGGCTATCCCTCACCAGAAGACAATTTTGTTCAATCCAAATCAAAACTTCCTGTGCATGCTTATTATATTCATTTAAGTAGGAAAGTACAGGCAAATGTAGTTCTTCAAGTTCATATTTAACTGGCAAAAGGAAATGGTTTCTGTGTTAGCAGTGTGTGAGCATGCACACTTTGGCAAGGTTCAAAGAAAAATGATGAGCACATTGTAAATACGTGGAAAAATTAATAATGCAGCACTGAAGAGGACATTGAAAAAAGCAGAGTTTAACCATCCCTAAAAATACCTACAGAGCTGCCTCTAAGATGAGCAGGGAAACTCAGGAAAAGAAAGCAGGGTAAGGAAAATTATTATGGGAACAACAGCAAAAATGCAGGAGTTAAGGGAGTCTCATGCCTCTCTTCCTAAGGCAAAGGATTAACACAACTCACATGACAGCAATGTCCTGCAAAAGTCCAGCTTGGCTGCTGTCCAAGGACACATTTTAGCAGCTCTACCCACAGCATAAGAACACCCATATAAAATCACAGCTGTATGTCATTGCTGTCCTTTCCTGAATCCTTTCATTGTTCCCAGGGGCTTGCCTGGACCCCATGGCCGGTCCTGCTTTCAGAGTCATGCTCAACACCAGGACAAGTTGTCCCTCCACTGAGTCATGGCAGTGTCAGTAGCAAGCACATTGCACTGAATGACATTCCTGCTTTCAGGGCCTTCCCCACAGCAGGCAGCACTGCTGGGATGCTGGATGGCGGGACAGTGCAAGCAGGGAGGACAGAGGCAGGGTGCAGGCATGAGGAGGATGCAGGGGTCCAGGAGGGCCAGGTTCCTCTGCAGCACTGCTGCTCCTCTCACACAATCCAGACACAGCACGGGGGCACTGGAGTCTCAGAGAAAGAGTTACTGGAGTTGGTTTGCTTGTTCTTTCAAGAAGCAAAGAAATACTTTTTTTTTTTCCCACAACTGTCTTGCTAAAGGAGCTGGATTGTTTTTGAAGGGACAATGCTTTTAGAGACAACAAGCCAGCTTGGGGCAGGCACCAGCATGGAAAATTTCTGCAGGAACAGTTAAAATTATAAGCATGAAAAGCAGCCCTGTAATTAGGACTGGGAGGTGTCTTAACAGGCAAGAGCCTGCAACCCCCATCTGCCAGCCAGGACTCACAGGTTTGCTCTCAGCCCAGCTCTTACTGCTGCTTGATTTGTGTTATTTCTTCCCCCCTGCCTCACGCCTACCTTCTTAGGGGCTTTTTAGGGGAGTTTATCACTGGCACATTTGGAAAGTCAAGTAAATAATGTCAATCAGTTCCCCTGCCCGACTATTCACTGACATTTTTGAAGAATCCCATTAGTTTTACCAGACATGGTTAGTTTTCAATATAGATAGTTCATTCCTGTTCTGTACAAGAGTGATATTTACTGATGTCATTTTACTCCTACTTTAGCAGTGGTTTCTGTGTTGGCAGTGTGTGAGCATGCATACTTTGGCAGGGTCCAAAGCATACAGTGATGAGCCCATTGTAAATATGTGGACAAATTAATAATGTAGCACTGAAGAGGAATACAAGTCAGTTAATATTAATGCTAATATCAAAAGTGTCTAGGGCAGCAGACAAGATAATTTTTCTCTTTGTCAGGAATAAAGGGAGATCAGCAAGAGCCATGTATAAATTGCATAGCTTGGCTTTAGAAACACTAAATAATTTGAAAAAAGCCCTTCCAGTTCCTCTTCTTAAAAGAAATAATCAATGCTAGTTGTCTCTCTTTCTGACTTAGTAAACACAATAGAGCTATGCCCTTAAACCAGGGCTGTCAATTTGTGTTGACAGACCTTGATGAATATAATTACAGAGCATCCAAACCAAGTAGCCATTGAGGGGCAGAAGTTAAAATGAAAACCTAATTATTGGAAAGAATTGATCAGCCTGCTTTCCTCTTCTCTCTGGAGCCTGCTCAAAAGCTCATTTATTGGAAAGACTGATGGCAGCACGGAGACTGTGGGACTAGTCCGGGCTGGCTGCGCAGTGCACTTAAATGATTAGGGAGCATCGGACACCTGGGCTGGAGTCGGCTGTTGGTGCTGCAGTCTGGGGCTGCCCCGCGGAGCCGCCGGGCGCTGCCGCTGCGCCGGGAGCGCTCCCGGATCGATGGCCCCGCTCCGCCGCTGCCCTGCCTAAGAGCTGGAGAGACTGCCTGCTGCGTGCCTGATGGCTACAATTTAATTATATATCAGATTGATTTTCAGTTAGAACTTCAAGGAACTGCTTGCCAGGGTTTCAAGTTCATAAGGAAGGCCCTGCGTCTCCTTTCTGAATTCTTCTCTGCCCCTGTTCCTGTGCTGTGTGGAAAATTTTGCAGACTCTACCTGCGGCTCTCTGTCGGGGAATAAAGCTTCAAAGTTTCCATCAGTAATGAGAAGATCAGCTCTGTCTGAGGCTGAACCTATTCAAAGATGGAAGAGAAACTTTAAAGATGTGGAATAAAACTAAAAGGTCTAGTTATAACGGCAATTTTTTTTTTCTTTAATATAAGTTTCCCAGTGCTGAGTTAAGAAGCAGAATCTACCTTCAAACTGAGGTGGTTTTGGTNTTTTTGTTTTGGTTTGGTTTGGTTTTGGGGTTTTTGGTGGGTTTGTTTTCGTTTTTTTTTTTTTGGTTTTTTTTTTTGTTGTTGTTGTTGTTGTTGGTTGGTTGGTTGGTTGGTTGGTTGGTTGGTTGGGTTTTTGTGGGTTTTATTTCTTTTGTTTTGGTTTGGTTTTTGTTTTTGGTTTTGGTTTGGGCATAGCACCAAAGGGGTCTGAATTCAGTACAGTCTGTAGAAATGGGAATGTGTAAGTAATAAAATATTCTCATTGTATAAACCCATCTAAACCTAGTCCTGGATGAAACTGAGAGTATTAGGCATACCAGAGCAACCAACTAGATCAGAAACCCAAGGTTTTCACAAAATCCTCATAGATTGGTTTTATTTCTTTTATTCTTATTCTTTTATTCAGTATTCTTATATCTGTTACCATCAGAGATTTTAATAAAATTTTCATCAAAATGCAATCATTATGTGAACTGTACATGGGTGAACTGCATGTAAAAGTGGTCTGGATTTCAGGGGTGAAAAAATATATTACTTAAATTTCAGGTTTGGGTCTGACCTGCTTACTCCAAAATGCAGATTAAAAATTTGCCAGTAAACTCACACGGAAGAATTTTTAAATTACATCAAGTGGAAAACTTCAGGGAAAAAGAATGCAGAATTTCCTTTGGACTTAAAACTTCATTTGAAGGGGGCAGAAAAACAAAACCCTGAGCAAGTGAATCGAGTGCAGGAAAACAGTAGCCACCTAAAGACTCAGGCTTACATTTGCTGGGGCTGGGAATGTCTTTGCTCATGCTGTGGGCAGAGGTGTGTGATGCAGCCATCTCCGTGTGCACCACGGGCTTTTCCAGCCACGGCAGGTGAGCTCCATCAGGCAGCCACCACATGGAGCTCCTCTGCTAGGAGAGCAGCAGTGGAGTCTGTGCCGAGGGCTGCAGGAGGGGCTGAAGCAGCCCTGCCTGCCAGCGTGGCCTCAGCCCAACGCCCCCCGGGCCACCTGTCCTGTCTGCCCCACACTTGCACAGCCGGGTAAACGCCAGGTAAAGGAAAAACACCTTTTAGAAGGTACATACCTATAAACATATAAATAGCTGTATGCTATATGCACTAACAAATCAGCCCTGAGTTCCATAGGCTCTGATTTTCATGTAGCAGAATTTTAACCTGCTGTTTCCAGGAAGCTGTACTGACTGACAGTAAGTGAAGATGAAGCTGTTCTTTAATAAACTTGTAAACTGGTGAATATCTGCATTGTCTAAATTCATTTGAATAACATTATTGTTTTAATGTATTCTTATTTAGATTTTCTTCATTTTCTTTGTTCATTTTTTCTTCATCTTCTGAAAAACTTGCATGGAAATCTTGACATCCTGTCCATGGAGTCCAGCTTTTTCTCCTACTCAATCACAAGCCAGCTGCTTTCTTGAGACATACAATCTACAACATAGATATTGTTCTCTTTGACTGTTTGGAGATTACCACCTGGTTTCTTTCACATTCACACTATAATCATGACTTTATTTATTACATTAAAAATCTCCTGTTACCTTATTTCCAGAAAGAATAGTTCTAGATGAATTACTCTTATTTTCAAACTTTTAATTACCCTTCTTTCCACCCACATTTTCTAGTTCTATCCTTTTTGTTCAGTGAGAGAACAGGTTTGCACATGATGTTCATGATCCAGGCGCACCTTTTATTCATATTGAAAATCGCTGGTTTTTTTCTGCTCTCTTCCTATTAAATTCTAATCTTCTGTTTACTTATTGTGATTGCTCCCATACATGAAGCTGATGTTTAAATAAAACTAATAACTGCAGCTACTTTCCTATGGATTATAGAATAGCAGGGTAGCTCAGGTTGGAGTTTGGAGGTCATCAAACCTAACAGCCTGCTCAAAGCCAGGATAATACTGGAAGGCTTCCAAAGCCATCTCTTCTCCAGGCTAGACAGACCCTGATTTCCAGGCTGTCTTTGAAGGACAAGCACTTCAGCTGCCACCATCCTGGTGGCCCTCCACTGGACTCACAGTTACCAAGTCTTTCCTGTACTGGGAGCCCAAAACTGGATCAGTGTTCCAGGTGCAGTCTAATAAGCCTGGCTTTCTTCAATCTGCACTGCACTAGGTACAGCTGTTTACGTAGCCCAGCCTCCTGTGCATGTCTTTTTACCTGTCAGGGTTACAGAGTTCAGCATATCCCTTTGTCACACAGTCAGGACTGTGAGATTCCTCTGTGCCTCACTGGTCAAATTTGCTTTCTTAAGATGATCCCATCAGTGAACATTGCCATCTCAGTGTCGGCCCATTTCTTCAGAATGTTTCCAAATATATGGATGTAATATGATGAAAGCCTGATAACTGAATTTATCCTGTTTCAGTGTTTTGCAGCAGAAGCAGCTGTACCTTCAGCTAGAAAGCACAATTAGCCTGAGCCTTTCAAAACCTCAGCATCCTTCAAAACATTTACCATATTCTCCATCACTGCTGTGATTTTCTTTTGAAGTGGGCCCAGCCAGCACAAGGAGCTTGCCTCTGCAGGCAGCCCCATTGCCAGAAGCTGACAATGACCAGCATTATAGCTGCTGGGAGATGCACACAGGGGTCTTCAGCACTAAATCTTTTGGGGTTGAGTTACAGTAGCAACACAGAGCACCGGAGCAGGGGGAGGCTTGAATAATAAGAACAACTTGTCTGTGTCTGGGCTTCTGAACACCACCAGATCAGGTACACAAAGTTCACCTAATCAACAGGGTGCATCTGTAGAATCGACACATGTGGCTGTAATAGATACTGGTCCTTTTTGTGAAGGTGAGAAAAATCCTCAATAGGGAGGACTCAAATGCACTGAAGCCAGTTGGGCTGTCACCACCACCATTTCAGAAGCCTCTGTTATCTCTTTTGCTTCTGTTTCTCAGATTTCCCTTGAAAGCTCAATTGTGTCTTTGACATGGGGATGCCAGAATGAAAATTGTAATGTCCAATGTTTAGAGGCAGAGGTCACTTGAATACTCTCAGGAGCTAAGTGAGACCAAAAGAAAATTTAAATTAACATTTACCGTGTGACTAAGAGCACTTCATGAGTCAGGTTTTGTTCTTCTCCTGAGAACTAGACTCCCTCTTTCATCCAGGATTTCCTGACATCAAGCAGTCAGGCTGTGAGAAGGGCACAGAAGAGGGGCTGCAGCATCAGGGTGGCAGCATGTCCCCCCAAGGGAGAGTCCTGTTCAGCGTTTCAATGCTCATTAGAATATTTTCTCAGACAATCATAAATCAAAGATTAAGAGGAAGAATTTTCACAGAGAAATAAACCCTTGACAGAGTAGGCAGCAGGATGTTTTCATACTTTATCAGGTACAGGCCCAGGATATATCCTGAGTGCTGCTGGTATTCAGTCCTCCAAAAGAGAACAGCTCTACAGTACCAGCACCACACATGTACAATTAGAACAAAGCTTAGTCTTAAGGACCAAAAGGAATCAGAGGCAGATCAGAATCAAAATTGTATTTAAATCCCCATAGGCTCATGTCTGTTTGCTGCAGAGGGTCTGCTCAGGTGTAAAATGTTCAGATTGCCTTTTTCTCCATAAGGCCAGGCTTGGGAAGATGTCTGCACTTTAGAAGCAGGGTCCCAGATGCCACAGCTTTTGATAGCCATCTTTTCTTTTCTTTAAGAGCACATTGTCAACAACCGTGTCTGCTGAGCCTTGTGTTCAGTGCAAAAAACAAAGTGTGTTTGAGAAAGCCCTGGGTTTTCCTCTGAGAGCACTGTTCAGTGCTCTTCAAGGCAACTGTCAGAAGCTCCTGTGGTGAGATAAGATCTGTGTTTAAGGTAAGGGCTGTCCAGTCACATGCATCCAGTGGATGCCAGCTGGTTCATCTCGTCCTCACACCTGGACAGGCTGGATCAATGGGCCAAGGCCTGTGGTGTGAGGTTCAGTAAGGCCAAGTCTCGGGTCCTGCAAATGGGTCGCAACAACCCCTGCAGTGCTACAGGCTTGGGGCAGAGCGGTTGGAAAGTGGCCCATCAGAAAAGGAACTGGGGGAGCTGGTTTACAGCAGCTGAACATGACCCAGAGTTTGCCCAGGTAGCCAACAAGTCCAGTGGTGTTTTGGCTTGTATCAAATATAGTGTGGCCAGAAGGACTTGGGAAAAGATTTTCCCCCTGTACTCAGCACTGGTGAGGTTGCACCTCGAGTCCTGTGTCCAGTGCTGGGCCCTTTACTGCAAAAAAAGGCTCTGGAGAGTGTCCAGAGAAGGCAACTGAGCTGGTGAAGGGTCTAGAAAATAAGTCCTGTGAGAAACAGCTGAGGGAGCTGGGGGTACTTAGCCTCAAGAAAAGGAGGCTCAGGGAAGACCATTTTGCCCTCTACAACTGCCTGAAAGGAGGTTGCAGGCAGGTGGGGATCGGCGTCTTCCACCAGGCAACCAGTGACAGGACAAGAGGACATGGACTCAAGCTGTGCCAGGGGAGGTTCAGGCTGGACATCAGGAATAATTTCTTATGGGAAGGGTTGTTAAGCATTGAAATGGACTGCCCAGGGAGGTGATGGAGTCACCATCCCTAGAGGTGTTAAAAAAATGACTGGATGTGGCATTTAATGCTCTGGTCTAGTTGACATGGTGTGATCAAAGGTTGGACTCAATTGCCATGGAGGTCTTCTCCAACATAAAGGATTCTGCAGTCCTGTAATTTTATGATCTTGAGCTTCCTAAGCTTTCTCCATCCAAAATGAACCACCACATTAATGTGGTCAGAGAGTTGCCTGATGCAGACAGGTTCAGACACTCTCTTATCATCTTGTATCTCAAGGAACAGAGAGGTTGGTGTGCTGTCTGAGGGCTGGAAACAGAACATTTGGCTCCTGTTCAGTGGTTTGCTTTCAGTGCCAAAGCCAGTCCTGATTTTCAAGATCTAGGATCGCTTCATTTTCTGAACCCCCAGACACTGATATTTTTTCGGTTCTTCTGCCTCATGTCTTTTCCCTGATCTGCTCTCTCTCTACTCCTTTTGCTTCTTCAGTTTTCACCTTTTTGAACCTGGATCCCAAAATCTTAGCTCCTTTTCTCTGCTAATCAGAAAAAGAACTATTTCTCGTTGCACATTTCCCACTTCTACCACCATTGTCTTGACTCAGCCTATATTTAGCCTTCCTGTAGTATGCAAAACTTCCTCCCACTGCTCATATGAATGTGATTTTATCCCAAATTTTTCCTGTCTACTCCACTTCTCATTTCAATATCCTCAGGCTATGTTATAGGGAGGATGTTATATAAAGCACTCTATCCCAGGAAACAGACTGGTTTTAGTTTTATCAGTGGCATTGTTAGAATGAAAAATAATGTATGGAGTTTTTATGGGAATTACAGAAGCCAGGTTATAGATCTACTCACACCAAAAATGAAGACAGAGAGCTTATAGAATGGGGAGGGACTAGATGATCACATCTTCAAAGTCTCATAAAGATTTTTTCTTCCATTTTATGTAATCTGAAATAATGATAGGTCCTTATAAACCAAAACTTTGTGTCCCTCCAAAGGCTAATGAAAATTTTCATGTGCTTCTTGCCATCTGGCTTTTCTTACTTTTTTTCCTTTTTGTTTCCTGTATATTCCCTGTATATTCCAAGAAATACAGTCCATAAGTGCTAATCATCAGACTGAATTTCATCAAGAGAAGATAGTATATAAAACATGGCATAAAAGAGGCAACATTGTAAACTAGCATTATCAAACCTGTGACACCAAACTTCCAAGGACAGGATTGAAAAATCAACCTTTACTCCTCAAGCAGTGGTTGGCATAACTGAACAGAGACCTGGCTTGGGGAAGAGCAAGGCAGTGGTGTGCTCACTGAAGCTGAAAGTCTGTGATTACAATAAGCTAAGACCAAAATCGACCCTGTTCTCTGTGTGCATCAGGTACTTGGATCTCACCTTATCTGTGCACACAGCCCTGCAGGATCCAGCCCGTGGGATTCTTTCAAAAATGGAAAAGAATAAAATTCTCCTCCAATCCATGCAAAAAGTCCTATTTCATGTCAAATTTGGAACATGTCCCCAGGGGGACCAAGCCCATGGTCCCTGGCTGTTGCACTCTGAGGGACTCCCAACCAGAGGTTCTCATCCATTGATGCCGTGGCCTCAGGGCTTCCCAGCCAGCCCTGACTCCAGGCTGCCAAGCTGCCAGATGAACAGTCTGCAGGAAAGCAAGAAGGCCTCTCCATCAGCTGTTTTCTGAACCTTTTTATTGCAATATATCAGGATTTTTTACTAGAGGAGGCTCAAAGTCAGGAACCAAGAGCCCACATACAGTTTGATGACATTGAAACTGTGTTGCCATCATGGCTGGAGAGGAGCAGCCTGAAGCCATGACATGAGTGTTCTAAGAAAAGCAAACAAAATTACCCTTTCTGTTTTTAAGAAGTCCTGCAATTTTTTGGCCTGAATCATGATTTTCTTGTGAGAGGCTGAATTATTTGGTAAGGAGACAGTCATACTGTCTATCACTGGGCAGCCAATAGCTGTGCTTTGAAACACCCTTGGAGAGACTGCTCCTCTTTGACTGTATAGGGAAATTTGGCTGCTTAGAGAGCCCTGAATCATCCTGCAATTAAGTGTCTGCAATGGGGATTGCAAAAATGCATTTGAAGTCAGAATACTTGTCTCTGACAAAGCTGGAACAAGTATGGATCTGAGGAGCCTCTGTGCTTCAAGAAATTCAGTGTTCCCCAATGCACTGCTATAAATAAAGTCCATTGGCAAAGAGGCAGTGGGCATCATCTAAAGCCTTTTGCCAACAGGTAACAGGTTTATGTCCAAATGAAGTACAACATCCCAAAAAGCATTTTTATGCATCCCTAACAAGGACTTTTTTTTGGAGTGCTCCATGTAAAAATTACTCTAAACTCAAAACCCCAGCTGACACCATTGTCAGGTCTGTGTCAGGCCTAAAGCCTGGAGAAGGGCAGACACGTCCCATGAGCCAACTTTGGGACTTTCATCATGTGATCCCATTTTACCAAAAGCCTGTTGCCCACCATCTTTTTAACTAAGTGTTTTCAGAAAATAAAAGATTGAAAAGAGCTAAAATTCTTACATCTCACAGGTTCAAATTCAGAGGGTAAAAAAATCCCTTGGGTGACATGTCAAGTTTTGAGGCAAGACTTGACACCATTTTTGTGACTGACAATTTTTAAACCTGCATTTTATGAAGGGGGTGTAAAGAAGTACAATTACTTGCAGAAAGGTTATGTGGCAAAGCTGGGAGTTGTACCCAGGCTTTTCCAGAGCCAAGCTGGGCCCTTCTCCACTTCTGTCATGGTACATGTTTTGTTTATAGGAGTCGATTGCTTTTAATAAATTCCTTGGTGGGGAAGAAGGAAGGATTATAGGTTTGTGGTCTTGGGGATCACTTCATTATAAAGATATGTATACACAGCTAGAGAACAGCAATAGATACCCAGCCTCAAGTCCTACCCTGAAGAAGTAACAATACAGACTTTGTCCAAAATTACTGTGATCTGGTGGTGGCTGAAACTTCCAAGGGAGGAATATACAAGACCTAGAAGGAGAGAATGAATAGTGCAGCTCAATCCAGTCCTGGAGAGCAGCTTACATGGGAAAAGCTTTTTCTCCTCCAGGGAAGAGCTGATAAAATCATTATCAGACATTTGAAAACTTCAATATCAACTAAAGCAGCAAAATAGGATTTTTGTTGCTTGATATTTTTCTTTACACTGATTTACAATGAGTTAACAAAACAAATCCTAACTATTGTGAGACTGTTTACTTTTCATGCAGTGCAAACTCATGACTACAAATGCAGTGTTTTCTTAAAGCTAAGTTCAGACATTAGCCTGAAGAAGACTATCAGTGTGAACCAAATGAATCCTCTGCCCACAAGTTTCAATAAAATGTTTTTTAAATCTTCTATGGAGTAAAAAAAAATCTTGAAAAAGTTATTTTAAAAAATAAGTGGAAAATTGGTTTTCTGTACAACTGAGAGGTGAACATTCATAGTTCATTTCTGGGTAAACTTTTATTTTTCTTGCCTTAACATTTTTATTTTTAATAAGAAACAGCAAGGTAAATAGGAGCGCTGTGGCAATCAAAGTGATGAGCTGGAAATCCAAAGCTTTGTCTGCAATGCCCAAACACCAGTTGTAATTCATGTCACTGGTGTGACACATGCTGGAGTCTGGGATGAACACCAGCCTCTGACACACAGTGGGCTGGGCTGGGGGGAGAGCAGAGTTCTTGCAGATGGGTAAACCCCACCAAAGTGCACACACTGGAAATTTAATGAAGAAATGAGCCATGTGCAGTAGGGCGTAAAAGCCATCTTTGTGCTTAGGAGCATTTGTGTTGTAGGAAAAAAAGAAAAAAGCAGAAGCACAGTGTACAGCAAAGCATCTTGGTTTTGTTGGGCTGTGTTAATAGCGAGTGACTGGTTCTACTCTGGTGGGCTCTGGTCCATTGGAGCTGCTGCAAGTGCACAAAGTGGCTTTTGGGCACAAGTGAGCTGGAGAGGGGAGGGCTCTGTAGTCTTTGTTGTCCTATGTTTCTTTCAGGATATTGAACACATGCTATGCCCTTGATCTGTAGCTATATCCAGCCATGTCTGTAATGACATCCCCCCTCCAGAGGCTACCTGACCATTAGAGTCCTCACCTCTAGGATGGCAAGATGGAAAGGTTTCCATTTAAAACTGGAAAGACTTTTATAGAGAGCAGCTCTATTCTCTGGGAGTAAATATGGTGAAAATCCTTGCTTTCCACAGAAAATTTATGTGGGAATTTTTTTAATAGAAAACAAATATTTGAAAACTCTCCCAATCCCTTAACAGAATATACCACCTCCCCATGTTTCCCTGTACTGGGGATCTCCAGACTTCATTCCTCGTAACGTGTGCTGGACAGATTTCCCCGTGATTCAGGATCTTCTCTTTTAAAGGAATTTTCTGCACCCGTTTTTTCAAAACAAGCCCTGGTCCAAACACACACCCACTGGAACCAAACAGGGACAGCATAAAAAACAGAACAAAACAAAACAAAACACACACCTCAATCATTTTCCCTGGTACTCTGACTCCTTCTTGCACTTTCTTTTCCAAAACAGAAGGAGGAATCCCACAGCATGTAGCTGTTGTTTGACTTTTCCTTTCGCTGTTCTCGGCGGAGGTGAGGAAATAGCGCATCCTGAGGGAGGGTGAGCTCCGCACACAGGGGCTCATCGCGGGGTGCCCTGAGGGAGGGTGAGCTCCGCACACAGGGGCTCATCGCGGGGTGCCCTGAGGGAGGGTGAGCTCCACGGCTCCTGCGGCACCGCCTTCCCCCAGTCCCGAGCAGGACCCATGGCAGCAGTGCCTGCCGGGGCTCTGAAACACACACCAGCTCCGCAAAGGGCAAACTCAGTCACATCACTCAGGCAGCCTCGCTTCCTGCTGCAGCACCAGGAGGGCTCCTGGCAGGAGAGACCTCCCAGGCAGCTCCGTGTCACAGACACATCTTTCTCCTGCTGATTTTCCCTGTCCTCTTCGAGCAGCGTGAGAGAGGGTGCTGTCGATGTTTCTGCTCTAAGGCATGCCAGAACTTAGGTTTTGTGGATCTTTAAAATACAAGAAATGAATGTATATTTTTAAAGCTCAATGCATTTTGCAGTCAAGGACACAGAAGAGACTTCTCTATAGAAAGAAAGGAGAGTTAAAGACATAAAGGCTGATAGTAACAGCTAAATGTTATTTCCATGAACGATTTTATACCTAGACTAGATCTGACTGCTTTAAACAGAGGGAAGTGAGCATGCATCGTTCCTGAGAGTGATTATGCTTTTATTTATTGCATTGCTAGGGGGGGAGGCAAAGGTAGGTTTAGTGGGGATTACCCTTCAGTTGCCTGCTCTGAGGCTGTCATTGCTGCTCGGTGTCAGAGATGGCTGCCTGGGCTGCAGGAGCACAGGTACCTGTCCTGGAGAGCAGCCTGGAGGCACCTCACCATCACCCACCGCAGCGCTCCGTCCTCTGCGCTGGCAGAAATGACCCTCCTTGCTCTGCACTTACCATTAGTCTCCCAAGGAACTTTGACGGGGCTCAGGCTTAGTCCAAAAGAGATAAAAGTGAAAAGGTCACACCTCTGGGTCAAAGGCTAAAAGGCAGATAAAACACTCTGCCTGCAGAAGCAAAATCCGGGGGAAATCAAATCAGCTCCTAAGAAAGGGTAGCTTGTAGGCTGAACTCCAGTGGGAGGACACAATTGCCCTTCTTTTAGCAACTTCTCCCTCCTTTTTTTTTCCCAACATGGGTTAACAAAATATATTTAAGCACAAAACAAAATAAACTCAGATGAAAAATCTAGCCTTCCTCCTCTCCAATGGCTGATTTAATGGAGACTTTTGCTCTGTAGGGTCATCTTTTCATCTTTGCTGAGGGCAGAGATAAAAATACTTTTAAGCACAGGAAAGACAAAATTTGGTATTAAATATCTTCTTTTAACCAAATGGGCACAGCTACTCTTCTGACTGGTGACTTGAAGAGGACTTGGAACAATAAACCAGAAAATGTCAGCTTTCAGTCAGGCAGGTTAAAGAAGGGCATAGTGGCAAGTTGTGAGAGGGAAGGATAAACCACGAAAAGCAAAACCACAGGAAATACAAAACATATGTAAATGAGGATCTAAGGGACCTCTTTAGAGTACTCAGCAAGAAACTTCTACATTTCTATAAGCAGAAGGGGCAGCTTTGAGGCACCCCAGCTAGAGTGAGCAAGATGCACACGCACGTGAACTTTTACCTATCAGGCCACAGGCTGAGAGAGAAATTTTGTTCAGATCCCTTTGGATATGAACAAAAGAAAACAAACATTTCCTCCCTTCTCTCAGGAGGATCAGGTAACAAGGATGGCTGAGGTTTGCATCTGCCCCTGTGAAGCAAGATCCCGTGGCAGCACTTCAGAGGTGAGAATGCCCATACAGAACCTACAAGTCTACTTTTGCACAGGTGATGCTTACATCATCATTATGAGATCAAATTTTGCAGTTTCCCTTCTTTTACTTCATATTTCTGCAGTGTGCTTCTACAAACAGATAATTGCATGAGTTTTGGATGTTTTCTTGTGTCCACTGCTAAAGCCCAGCCTCACACAACCTGCTCCTTTTCTGTTTTGTGCCCATGGATGCAGGGTTCCCTTCTGATAAAAACTGTAAAGGTTTTGCCATTGACTTCATTTCTTTTCCAGAATTTCCCTATTTCAGTTTTTCATTCAGTGGAGCTTTAAACCTTCACGCTTCTCCCCACTATACCAACACAAGGAAGGATTTGGGAAAATCAGTTTTTAGCTTAAGTAAACAGCTGCTGAACCATTAGAAGCTCACGAGGATGATTTATGAGGTCCCAGAGCACCAGAGAAATGTTGACCTGCTGTTTTATGCAGAAATGGGAAGCTTTCAGGATGACCAACCAGTTTAACCTTGGCAAGATACTGAACACACTGTAAAGAAAAAAGAAATAGAAAAAAGAAATAATTCTGATAAAAAGAACTGGTTAACTTGGATTTATGAAGAACTAAGAATGTCAAACTACAGTCTCTTTAACCAAGAGAGAAAATTTTTACTGTCTGGAAAAGGATCTGTGGGTTCAATTTTGAGTTTAATACTGTGCTTCCCTGTTAAGGACATAAGTTTTAAACAGAAGTTCTCCAAAGCTGGTGCCTAATTGGCTGAAAAACACAGCCAAGTGAGAGCACTCAGGACATTGGTATTGAGTAGGTTGGTTCACTAGCAGAGCACTGCAGCTCTCCCAGGCTTTCAGGAATAGCTTTTCCTCCTAACCTGACTGAGCATGTCATTCACAGCTGCATCTGAGAACAATGGTTTAAGCAAGAAATTAATAAAAGCATATTATCCATCTCTGCTCCCTCCAGCTCTAAAGTTTGAGGTGGTGAATCACACTCCTGGCTCTTAAGGTATTTTCTATGCATCTACACTGGGTTTCCAAGCAGAGCTCGCAGGTTCCTGGCCTCCAGCTGAGCATTTCAAAACATACAGGCAGCCCTTGGGTAGATACTGCTAAGCAATGGAGAGTACACCCAAGTTTCTCTGAATTCCTGGGACAGAGAAATTTGCTCTATGTAATAAGGAAGACTATAAAAGAGCAGGATGCAGAAGATCTCTTAAATCACAGGCTATTCCCCAGATATATGACTTCCAATTAAAAAAAATAATTTCAGATATGAAAAAACAAACAAACAAAGGGAAAAAAAAGGAAAATAGGAAAGCACAGTTGCTTGTTAAAATATACTTTACTAACTTCATTGTTTGATCTTGCAAGAAGTTTTATTTTCCAGGTGGTGAAACATTGAATCATACCTCTAACATACCTAGGATTAGTTCACCAATAGATCTGCACAGTCAAAACCTGGATATGAGTTTTGTCTCACAACAATCAAAATCACAATCCCAGGTAGAACTCCTAGTCTGGTGGCTGATTTGTGTAAATCATTACATTAAATGATAAGGCCTCCGGGATCCATTTTCAGGATACAGCTGATCATTAAACCTCTTTTAGATCTTTTAAGGTTATTCTCAAGTTAAATCAATACTTAGCTCAGCTCTGCTACTGTTCTTCATTGAGTGCATCCAGAAGAACACAATCCTTTTCTCAAACAAGGGGAATCCTCATTCTGCTTTTAACTAAAATTCTACAATCCAATTTTTGGAATATTGGGCTCTTCCAGGGAAGCTACTGAAATGAGTTCAGCAAACAGTTGCTCAACTCCCTCTTTCCCTCCCCTTTAATCTCGGGTGCTGACCTGGCCATTCATTCCATGTTTGCAGTGGTGAGCTCTGCAAACTGAGTTTCCATGGCAGCCCTAATCCATGAATAGGGCTGGCTCCATCGGTGGTCACTTAGGACAGGCTTTGTCCTCCCCATGTCCTGTTGCTGGCAAAATCAGAAGACAGAAAACAAGCCCTTCAGTAAACATGACCTAATGAGATCCCTGACTTTGTGACAGGGGCCTGGAAAGGGAACATGTGGGGACGCCTGCCTCTTCTGGGATTTTCCACTGAGGTCTCTCAGTGGTTTCCTGCCTGGTTTTTTAGACTGTCTTATTTAAATTGCAATTTCTAGAAAAAAAATTTCATTCTCCTCGCCTTTTTTAGATACAGATATAACTGAATGAACATGGCAAAACCACGGTCTGGCTTAGTGAGAGCTGTGTCCAATGCTCTCTTCTGCAGGTGCCAGATTGTCCTCTCCCCAGGGGTGCATCTGACCAACTCTTTGATCTCAGGATCCCCACGGCATCAAGCAGGTTTTCTCTGAGCAGATGCCCAGAGCAGGGCACTGTGATTCCGGTCTCTTCCTCCTTGGGTGCTAAACACCAGGCTGATCCCCACAACAAACCCTTCCCCAGGCAGTGCTAGAAGCTACTTATGGGGATTGTACAAATGATCAAAAATTAAACTCTACATGTTTCCACAATAGTACACAACTTATTTCATTTTATGCTCAATAATCACAGTCAATTCATCCGGACATTAACATGATTGCTTGTGAAACTGTCTAGGAGGATGACAGCCAAGCTTTTCCAGAAGATTAGGCTTTCAAGCTGCTAAGACATTGGGGGGAAAAAACTGATAGCATGTAAAAATACGCCTGAAATACAATGAAGAAGACAAGTTGTGTATTTCAAGTACATATTCCACACATTCTTTAAAACGCAACTTTAGCTCAGTTCATCCAAGCTTTTTTCCTTTGCTCCAGGGCTTGAAAGTCTTGCTACCCACCTTCTTTTCACTCATTATGTAAGGCACAACACCACAGGTAAACACAACGTGCTGGGCACGGTGTAGTTGCCTGTGGCCTCTGTGCAGTGTCAGCCGCTTCCGCAGGGCTGGATGGGGCTCAGCCTGGTGTTTAGGGTCTGGTTTCAGCTGTTTGCCCTCACGTAACGCAGAACAGTTGTCACTAAAACGCTGATCATTATCTCCACCTACTGCAAACACATTTCAGGGAACACAGACAGCTGAGTCCCACAGCCCTGACTTTGAGAAAACTCCCACCGCCCCCACGTATTTGATGTTTTACCCACAATTAGCAGCTACAGTTGATGTATTTACAGGAATTCCTCTGAAATTGAAAACACAGGCGGACTAATGGGATATAAAAGAAAGAGAAAGGAAGTGACTTTGGCCGTGGCATGCTTCCACCCCATGCAGTTGAGGGTGGACAGCTAAAGGACCCCTGGCCCACTGCCCTGTCAATTACCTTAATCCCAACCCGAATAGGAATGACACTAAACACTCCACAAAAATGCTTCCAAACATTGCCACGGGAAAAAGGAAAAGCATTAACTCTGCCTTCTCAGGCACAGCTTCAGGAATGGACATCTTGCATTTTACATGGAGAAACACATGAACATAAAAGACATACCCTCCAGTGAAAACTTGCACAACCTCTCAGAGGGAACAGAATTAATCATAGGGAATAATTACTGTTCTAAACCAGAATATTTATGACATTACATAAACACCATTAAAACAAACTGAAAGGCAATAATTTTGAGAAAGAGGAAAGGAGGAAGTGAGGCAGGGGGGGATGAAAACCAATCAAAGTTTATAGTTGAAAAGATAAAAGTTCTCGTGTGTCAACCATCTTGAAAATTGTTGGTTCAGACATCACTTGTCCCTCGTTTACTCCCCTTAATAAAACAGGGAAAGAATTCTGTTTATAAAGTTAGCCAATACTTGGAGCTTAAAGCACTTTTCTTAAAAAGGATCTTTCAAAAGCAACAAGAAACGTGGAAAGTTTCTTTCTGCAATGTTTTAACTTTTGAAGAAAAAGCATTTCAAGTCATTATCATCTCAGCAACCCTGTTTTCTTCCTCCCTCCCTTTTTTTCCTTTTTCCTGAGGCAGGGAAGGATGAAGGGAAGAGGGAGTTTTCCTCTTTTGTTGCTCAATGAAAAAAAAAAAATAGCTCAACTGTATTTTTAAATCAAAGAAAAACTGAAAGAATTGCGAAGAAAAGCATTTGGAGATTTTCTTTTGCAACATACTTGTAACATTTTTCTAGCCAGTTCTAGTTATTTAGAGCTGGGAGAAAACCTTCTTGTGTCTTTTACACTACAGATTTCACTCTTAAAACCTTGGAGCTTGAAAATTGCTTAGGGCAGCTTCAGTTCAGGCTGAGTCTGCAAGGCCTGCATTGCCCCCCAGCACACCAAAAGCTCTAATGCCTGGCAGTAACTCAGGGTACCCAAAAATGGCCTGGCAGGTCCTCTTCAAGACAGATGCTCTTACACTCCCTTCAGTTTGGGTTAGATATGCCCCTGGTGATAGCAATGTCTACGTGTGCCATGGGAACATGAAAACAGTTTTGAATAGCTCTCTGAAAACAAAGCCTCTTGGTCAAAATGCTGTTTCCTTCATTTTTTATTCTGACTCAGGCATAATTCAGCATCGAGAAAAGGATGGTAATAATCATCACTCAGAGCAATAGGAAAAATATTTCTTTCCTTTGCATTTCCCTCTTTCAAGGGCTGGCCTATGGGAATTGCAACTCCTCCTGTATGGACTTCTGGCCCAAAAAAGGGCATGGTGCTTTTGCAACTCAGGCAAGAAGCAGGGGACCCTGGTGGGCCAAGTGAGTGCCTGTGATGAGGAGGTGTTTGTGAGCATTTCATGGGCTGGAATTTAAGGTCAGGGAGCTGCTGGACATATACCTGCATTGGAAAGTTGGGTGCATCCTTGCAGGGCAGCAGACAATTTTGCAAATGGAGTACTGTGGCTTAGTAGAAGAAACTCTCTTGAGAAAACAAAAATGTGCTCTGCTGGCTGCAAGCTGCAGGATCGATATCAAGTCTGTCGTTTGTACACAACTACTGCAACCTAATTGATACACATGGGCAACAGATATGCTTTTGCAAATCAGCTGTGATTACCAGGACCCCTTGCAGGACTCAATAAACAATGTCTGGCTTTGGGGCTGCAGAACACACACACGGATACGCAAACCTCCCAAACAATTTTCCACTCTGCCACCCAGGCTTCATCAGCCAAAAGATTGTAAAAGAGCATGTGACAACACAAACAGCTTGGGTTTAACCAAAAGCCCAAAATACAAAACCTCATCTAGCCCAGCTGAGTCTGCATCCAATTCCCTGCCTGGATAGGGAAATGTTTCACTTTCCAGGTTTATTCTTCCACACCCTTAGAAACAAGAAGAGATCCCCTTTCCCCCCTTGCCCATGCACACTCCATCCTCCCCTCCATCTCCTCAGAGCTGAAAGCACTTGGGTTTTGTGGCCAAGCATAGACAGTCAGATGGGAAATCACACGTTGCACCTTTCTTCTCCATTTTCCCTGGTGCCAGGCACTTCGCCACTACCCTGATTTACTCATCGAGGTGTTGAGGAGAGTTTGCTCAGCTAACTTCAGGAGTCAGGCAGCATTTCCTGAGCCAGAATGATGGTTTAAGTAAGGTCCTTCCACTGACCTCTCCTTGACACTGTGCTCATGAATAACCAGGTCTGTCGCTGCCCCTCATGCTTAATTTTCTCTGAGGAAATCTTCTGTTAAGGGGCAACAGTTTTCCATTTCAGTGTACAGCACTACCCAGCTGCTTGTTATTTCACTTGGCTGAGCCTGACAAGCTAATGGTATGTTTGATTTGCACTACCAGTTCCTGCTAGAGACATCATAACTTTTATTACAGACGTGGTTCTTGTTAGAGACTCAGTTGTCCNAAAAAAAAAAAAAAAAAAGCGGTACACTTATTTCAGTCAATTTACTGGTTAACTCATTATTTGCAAGTGCAGTGCTGGTATCTAGCACACCATCTGATGCATTTCTTTTTAGTGCATTTCGCTGTTGTTTGTGTGGCAAATGGAGAGATTATTGTAGCTTTTCTTTTGATATGCATTCCCTTTACTGTCCTCAATCCTTTGAGGTTGATCACGTTTCTGATTGTTGCAACATTTGCTGTAAACTTCCTTAGACACTGTGCAGCTAAATTCAAATCAGCAATAGCCACAGGGAAAAAAAGAGGGGTACAGGGAGAAGATAAGCAAAGATGAGATAACTTCCCCTGAACGGGACATAGCTCAGGATAAATTTTCTGCCTTGGTTTTCCTGCTTAGTATGGATAAAGTTATCAAGAGTGTCTATGGAACTTACACATCTGCACTGTATTTACACTGCCAAAAGTAGTGTATGTGCTACATAAGGCTAATGCATTACACTCTGCAAGAATAAAAGGAAAACCAAAAGGACTAAAGTACCACAGCCCTGCTTGTCTGAAAAATACTGAACTTTCGTGTCATGAATGAGGAGACCAGTTGGGTTCTGAAATTTGTTTCCCCATACCAGACAGAGCACCCAGTGTGGACAGGGGAGTAGCCTCCAAATTTTCCTTCACAATGACTTGGAGCAGCCTGACAGACATGTCTGTCTATCTCACACTCAGCAACCCAGATGGAAGGATCTCCATACCTAAGATAGCTCATGAAAATTTTGGCTGCACTTCCCCTCTGTCTCAGTTTCATTGCCAGTAAAAAGAGGATGGTATTCACACATATCACCATGCTCCAGTCTTGGATAAAATAAGCTTTGTTAAAATACAATAAAATACAACATATCCAAGCAAAAAACAAGCAGGCATATTCTGCTGGCTTTTCCTCAGAGCCAGAGTAGGTTTCCTATTTGCAGGACTGCCAGTGCAAGACGTCTATTTGCAGTACTATCAGGGACTGTTTGTTTCTCATGAAGAATTTTCTCTAATAAAGGTCCTTTAAAGCTCCTGAACTCTTGATCCTCAAAACAGCCGGTCTGGGGAGCATTTCTTCCAGTCTTTGAAGTGGCAGCGCTCATAAAGCTGACCAGGGCTGTTTGTGGGTTTGTTTTCTTTCCATATCTCTCCTTTCCCTTTAAGACCAGACAGAAGATGACATTATTAGCAGGCTGCTCACAAGCACCTAGTAGTTTAGGGGAAGGCTTTTTATTTCTGCTTTCAAGCAGAGATGAAAGATTGTAAAAACCTCTCTTTTTTTTTCCTTAGGGAATTACAGCTCACAAAAGTTCTCATAACTCCTTACAGCAACTATTTTACTACTCAGGGAGGCTATTTACTAGGTCACTTTCTTCCTGCAGCAGCCTCAGTGTTAATAAATGGTGTCTGTGAGTTACTTTATGCTCTTCATACTTTATTTTGATCTAGCTGTGTGTTTAAGGAGCTAAAGAGAGTGTGTCTTGATGAACTACTTACAGCAGAGTTTGCTCTAGGCCAAAACGCAGAGAGGGCTTTCTTCTGGGTTTTTTCTAAGTTTTTGTAGGTACACTGAAATCTGAAAAATGGGGCGAGCTGCCAAGGTTGTTCTGCAAGTCTGTTAGCTTCTGCTCACTCAGCATTAACATCTGTCTTCACTAAAGTGTTACTGGACCCCCAGTACACTTCACGGAGCAAGCTCCAGAGGCACTTAGAGAAAGCAGAGCTCAGGGAGGGAGGGAGAGCCACATCCCCCAAACCCCCAGCTTATAGCACTCTTTCAGTAAAATTAGGGCACAGCTTTACCCCAGATGGCTCTGTCCCAGATCTGTGTGCCAGTGAGCCTTAATATCAAAAACAACCATAAGGGAGAGATGGAGAGATTGTAACAAGACCTGGTGCCTGGATTCTGCCTCTCAGCTTTTCACCCCATTCAGAAGGTGTCATGAAAAGCAGAAAAGATTTTTTTTCTATTTCCAAAGAAGTCAGATGATTTTACTATACAGTTCAAACTAAAAGTGCAACATCCCAGGGGGTGGGTTACCCCTGAGACCCCAGAGGAGGCACAGAGTTATTACAACACCAAGTTATCACTAACACACCCAAAGCAAGGCAGTACCACACACATTACTGATGAGGTTGCACAATATCTTTGTACCCAATTAACATCTGTGTTATCAAAGAAAGCAATTCTGCAGTTCTTTCAGGTTCTATCAGGGAAGAGAGACGGAGGATTCACACAAACCCTCCAATACACCTGGTTTGATATCTCTCGTGAGACCTGGATGCACCCACTGAGCCTGTGCTGTTGGGTTACACGCAGTAAACCAGTGAATTCAGGGTCACATCCCAGAGTTAAGAACAGCATCCTGCTCTGCAATGTGTGCAAAATCACACAAGCTACCAGCATGTGGTAAACAGCACTGCACCTCTGTTGGCACATCAGCACATGCACCATCCCATTTTACAAATGAAGGTCCACCTTTCCATGAGCTGCCCAATTTCCAAGCTTTTCTCTGTGTACTGTGTGCTTACATGCCTGCCATACAATCAGCAGTGCCTGGATTTGTGGATTTATTGGCTGTGACCAGACACAGGCTAAGTAAGTAAACAGATTAATATGTATTAACATACCTCATTCGTTCAAAGTTCAGAACTTGTGTGCACATGTGAAGGTGGTATTTATCCATGGTTCTTACCAAGGAAGCTGATTAAAAACAGGATCATGCAAAGTAAGCAGTGCAGTAAAAAGACATCACTAAAACATTTTTTGTAATTGAAGTAGCCCAAATAATAGTTACCTGATTTAATGGCTCATCAAACTATAGCTCTCACATAATCTTCAAGGGTTTGGTGGTTTTTTGTTGTAACTTGTAGCTGATGCTGCAAGAAGTGAGAGTTCTTATGAAATTATTTCTGTATTGTTACCCAGAATAACAATGCCTAAGAAAAGTCATAATGTATCATGTACAAAAGACAAAGGAGTAGAAAGGATAGTCAGACAATGGTCTTATCCTAATGGAAAAGAAGTCTCCAGAGTCAAGGACTTTTTACTATAGCACTGGGGTTTTTTGAGGGTTTGGCTTTTAGTTTTGAAACTTTCGGCTATTTTCTGTCAAAATATGGTGTAAGATAACTAAACTCCCATTTTATAATAGCAATAAAAACCTTCAGGTGTGTGTTAACACTGTCAGAGCTGTGAGTTATGTACAGCAGTGTGAGCTGCCACCTTGCCCCCTTTCAGCAGGGCTGAGCAGACCCCTCAGCTGGGCTCCCTGCAGGGGAGCTGCCTTCACATGGATGCATTGCCTAGGCTGAAAAGGAGGGTATTCTGGTGTTCTAGTGTTTGCCCCAAAGACAACTTCACTTTCTATCATATCATTTTCAGCTCAAAACTTCAGATACATCAGGAATGAAATAGCTTTTACAGGAGAGGATATTCTGGAGATTCCCATTGCATCAAGTCCCTGGCCCTCAGCTCTCAGCCTGGGGAAGAGGCATCTGTCCACCACGAGCCATCACTGAAACCCTGTTGCTGAGGGAGAAGAATCAATCTTCATCAGGAAATTGATAGAAAGGACTGTCTTGTAGGGAATGTTTTTAAACAGACTTTTCCAGCAGCTGCTTAGCTGGTCTCCCATGGAGGAGGTCAGGAGAAAGCTATGTGAACAGAGGGGCAACCAGCCCAAGTACTCTTGGATGTAATGATCAAATTTGCCATTTCAGATCTTAAAAATAAACTAAAACAGCCACTTGTTTTAGTGCCTAAATGGCAGCTCAGGTCACTTGATAATTTACTACTAAAGCTTTTACTAGGTGTGCTATGTGACACTTACATTTCAGGAGCTGTGATTAGGCTGTCCCTGTCCCCACCAAGCAGCTGTTCAACTACAGAGATTTTTGCAGAATGGAAAACCTCACCATTAACACAGGCATTTTAAGCAAAGCATTTGCCGATTTTTTTTCTGCTTCTCTTCTCAGTCCAAACCAAACTTTGTATCTCTTTTTTGGGGGTTTAGACCTGAATTTTTAAGCCAAATTAAATATTTAGAACATATACTGTCAGGTCTCCTAAAGAGCTTAGCTACTAGAGCAGGAACCTAGCATCCTTTATTTCTCTGAGCCTGAGATTGACTTGACAGCAGCTCTTCTATACTTTGTAAGCACCTTTACAGCCTAGAGGTTAATCAGGGTATCTTTCTCTCAGTCCCCCAAAATATCTAACTATTATTATATGCACTAGTTTTGCCTGGCATAGAGTTAGTTTTCTTCACAATAGCTGGTATGGGGTTGTGGTTTGGATTTGTGCTGAAAACAGTGTTGATGATACAGCAATATTTTTGTTGTTGCTGAGCAGGGCTTACACAGTGTCAAGGCATTTTCTGTTCCTCAATCCACCCCCCACAGTGAGGAGGCTGAGGAATTGGGGGGGGACACAGCCAGGACAGCTGACCCCCACTGACCAAAGAAACATCCCATATCATATGACATCGTGCTCAGCAAATAAAGCAGAGGGAGGAAGAAGGAAGAGAGATGTTCAGAAGGATGGTGTTTGTCTTCCCAAGTCATCATTGAATGATGGATCCCTGCATTCCTGGAGATGGCTGAACACCTGATTCACCAGAATTAATTCCTTGTTTTGCTTTGCTTACATGTGGCTTTTGCTTTACCTATTGAGTGAAGCAAAGGGAGCAAGTGGCTGTGAGGGGCTGAGTTGCCAGCTGGAGTTAAATCACTAAGGTACAACACAGAACTAACTCAACAAAGAGATGAAGGAAAACACATCTTGGGTTGTCTCAAGCACTTCCATGGGATCTGAGAGGACCTGAAGCCAGGTGAGAATTTAAAAGCAGCTGTCTCACCTCCTGGAAAGCATGTACTGTGCTGTTTTCCATGTAAAGTCTGAGGCAGCAAGTATTCTCTGAGCCTGCCAGCTGGCTGACACACCACAAGCAAGGTATGTCAGTGGCAGGTAGGAAAAGGCTTATCTGCAGCTCCCTGCAGCCTGGTGATGCCTGGAACAGGGTGAGGTGCCAGTGGAAATGGTGGTACTGTGGAGGCTTTAGGCATCTACAGGACTGGATAAAGTTGAAAATGGTTTCTCTAGGATCTGACAGTTGACTTGAAACACTTGAGGTGGAACTCAGGTGTTCATGGTGAGTCCAGCCTTTACCAAGCCCAGATCCCAGGCCAGTGAAAATGCAGGCCAATGTAGCTTCTGACTGAAGTATCATCTGGAAAAGTGCAGGGTTTTGTTGTGATTCCATAAACAGCCTGTGACACCATGAGTACCTCTTGTCTGTCTTTTCCAATTAAGCATTTAAGAGTTTCCCAAGGTAAATATTAATACTTCAGAAAGGAAATACTAACATGCACAAAATCCTTTCCAACTTTCCTGCTTAAATAGCTATCATTTTTTAGTGAGGTCACAGCATCCAGTTTTCTATAATAAAAAATAAGCAGGATAAGTAGTTTTACTCCTGTCAAAACTTGAATGCAATTTTATGTTTTTCTTTGACTTACCCTATAAATATTTTTACTACAACATTCAAAGTTTATGAGATCTCTAAGACTTGTAAAGAGGTTGAGTAACTGGAAACCAAAGGCTAATACCTACCACAGGGACTTGGGGGTTTTTCTTAAGCAAGCTATTTATTAATGTTAACAAAGGGTATTTTACTGATGATCTGTTTACAAAACTGAGTATTATTTTTACCTTTCCATTCCAGTGTAAGCAAATCCATGAGGAGGGACAAACACAGACCAACACCACAATGCCTGGTGATGTTGATCTTTTCCCAGGTTACAATTTTCTGACATTATCCTTTGAGCTGAGCTTCTGCAGTTGAACCTCTGCTGAATCCAAGTGTAGCTTGGGAGCTGCAAAAGTCAGCCTCACTGAACCAGGGGAAAGAACAAAGTTAGCCACTGGTTGTGGATGCCTTTGACAAGCTGTGTCCTTTTCCCTGTTCATGAGTCACTCACCAGGAGACTTTATCTTTCCTAATGCATTTGCTATCTATAATTATGGTTGCAACAGTTATCCACCCTTACAGGAAAGGGTTGCCTTGCCTGAACATGCCCAGGAGGAGCTGTGTCACAGGCCAGGAGGTGGGGGGTGATCTGCCCACATCCACCGTGGCCACGGCAGGACATGCGTGTTTCAGCTCATCCTCTGGCACAGCTGAGGGCTCTGTGTCACTGCTTACTCTCTAGTCACTATTTCTGCTCCCAAACCATGATTTACTGACTAAAGATTAACTATTCCAGAAGGTTTGCACAAGCAGGCAACCCAGCCTTTTGTGCAAACATTTGTGGATAGCCATTAAAAGACTAACTTGAGCCCAACAGAGCAAGAAGTCAAAATACTCACAGACTTCAGCTAAGTCCAGAGCCTGCCAGATTTGGCCATCCTGCCTCTGGCTGTCCTGCCTCCCAGCCACCTTCAGCATCTTGGAAAGACACCATGCAAATACACTCCTGAGGACAGCCCAGTACCACAGCTGCTCCAGACTGTTTTTAATCCTCCTTTCTTTATGGATTAAGGAATTAAGCCTTAATACGGATTAAACCTTTCCCAGCTGTGAAGCCCAGCACTGGATTTATCACACAGCTACAGCTCCCTACTTACCCACACAGCTTCTGGGTAAATGGGGAGCTAAACATGATCAAACACTTAAAAAAGAAGATGAGGTTCTTAACTGACCAGAACTGCCTCCTTTTATATGTATATACTTGCAGTCAGCCCTTCTTGTAGGCATGTACCTTTGGGGTTTGTTATCATCCTCTGTTATGCATCTTCTCAGCTGAAGGTTTACTTCCTTTATATACAACATGTGCATCAGAGAGCTCCACTTTCATGCACTGTTGCATGTTCAGTTTATGCTGTACAAGCCTAAATTATGTAGGTGGATATTTCCTCATCTGCACAGCCTCCCAGAAGAACACCACAAATACCTTGTGTAGATGTGTCAGCCTTTAATGGACTACAGACCTCCAACTTAAGCTGAAATCAGCTGCTTATCCTGCCTAAGGATCTCACTACCTCAGTTGCACAGAAATCATAACCAGGCTTTCTACTTTTCTGTCTGCATAGTGCTCCATTACTTTGCAGATGCTCTTTGGAAAAAAAAGAACTGGAAGGGATTTCAAGAGGTAACTTGACCACTTGTGCAGTGCCCAGATCAAGTGAAATTAGAGCTTCCATGACTGACTCGGATTCAATCTCTTATAAAACTGCCCAGTACTGGGATTTTGCCACTTTGAGTCAGTGTTTTGCCACCCAGATTACAGGAGGGAGAGTCTCATTATTCAACTCTCTCTTTTTTTGCTAAAGCTTGTTGAGTCTCTTACTCAAGGATCATGTGAATCCAATCATGCAAATTGAAGGCCTGCCCTTTCTGCCTTGGGAGCCTAGGTACGAGATAGAAAGTGGGCCCTAATATTCTAAAATGAGAGAGAAAATTAAAACTGTGTATTTTAATAGACAAATATCATGTTATTTCAATTCACACTGGTTCTGTTTCAGTGAATGGTCAGTAGGAAAGGAGAGCCAGAGCTACTCTAAAATGGTCTTTGTCACCAAGGGAAGTGTTTGGAACTCAGCCTTCATGCCATGCTCTGATTTGCTCGGTGCAAATGCCATGACTGTAATAAGGGTAATGATTAATATGAGAGCAGTGATGCCTGCATGTTTGTGGTCACGCAGTGGATAGATTTTGGCAGCAGCTTCCTGGAGGTTTTGATTCCATGGCAAACTGAGGAGCCAGAGGAGTAAAGGGAGCAGACCTTGATCTAGGGTGGTTTTTCTTACTGTGGCTTCTCATTCTAAGAGGAGTCTTTAACAGGTACAAGATCCTGAGCCCTCTGGATGTGCCAGTCTTTCTCCAGTAGCTGTATAGGGATAATTTATACCAGCTGCTTGAAAACAGATTAGGGAGCCAGAGAAAATTACCCCAGCCACTGATAAAATGCTAATTTCCTCCTTCCTTTTGGCATGGTAGTTCTCCTTTTCTTCTGAGGTTTTCTTCAGGACAGGAGAACACTTTGAAAACACTTCCTACTTTGTACAATCCTCAACAAGGGAGCAGAACACTTTGCTGTTAGGTGGCAGCATTCAGCCAGCAATTAGTTGCCCTCACTGCACTCCCCAGCTGCCCTCTTGCCCTTGGTGGTGTGAGCCCAGTGCAGCTCTTTGGCTGGTTTGAACTCCAAAAGGCACTGAGAAGGTGAGAGGAGGAGCTGTATTGCTGCTGAGCTGGGTGGTGTGAGCTGAGGCTAAAAGGGCAGGCTCTGGTGAGCAGCCTTGCCCTTCATGGTCTGTGTCGAATAGGAGTGCTATCATTGCATTACATTTTCATCTGGTACTTTGAATCAGCCTAAAAACACATCATAATACTAATGTGATTTTTGTGGTAATTGTTCTGCTACAATAAACATGCCTGACATGAAACACACTGAACTTTCTGGTTTCTCTGGTGCACATTTCTTGAAGGGGATCATAACGAGGTGACAGAGCAAAAATTGGGAAATAACTTCAGAGAGAAAGTTATCAAGATTATCTGGGTGACCAATAATTTTGGGACTTGATATCACGGGGAAATTAACATTATAAAGATTGGCCAAGCATAAGAAGAAAAGCTCTCTGCTCTTTCCAAAATACACAAGCATTTCAGTGCACACTACCCTCTGAATTTGGATGGCAGTGCATATTTATTGGTGCTCCTGTTTGTAGGCTGCCTGGGGTTTGCATGCCAGTCCCCAGGTCCCAAATACTTCCCCACCATGTTCTTCCTCAACTCACAGTCAGCAGTGCCCTTTCCACTGACTGCCCTAAGGTGTGCATTATGATTTTGGTGACAGGACTGAACTTCCTGCAGACAGGACTGAACGTGCCAGTTTTGGGAGAGGGCAACCAACTCCAGCCTCTCCAAAAACGTCCATGTAGGGCTATTGTGTCAGCAGTGAATTCACAGTTTTTTCTGTGCTTGCAAAGGAACACTCCCCAGTGCCTGCCACCATTTAAACAGAGGTAACATCTGGTCAAGATGACCAAGATGACCAGGTACAAAGAGAAGCTGACAGATATGAAGAAATGTAGTGAGGCAAGAGTGGGAGACCTGCCAAAAGAAAAATAGCAAAGTGCCCATAAACTGAAAACAAATATGTTCCCTGCAAAAGAAAGCCACTCCTGGTCAGGAATAATCATTGTCTGCAAAGCAAGCCCTAGAAGAAGAGGGTTTGTTTTAAGGTACCTAATACACACTATCTTCCTATTATCCAGTGTAGTGTTACTGGGTAGACAGGCTGTAAGAATCTCCTTGTCTTTGGAACAGGGTCACTGAGCTTGTCCTGAACCTACTGACTTTCCTCTCTTATGGTGTATTTTTAGAAGTCTGATATGTGCCTGGTTTTCTCTGCATTTTAAATCCAAGAGACTTAGATGATTTGCCTCATACATTCCAAAAGAAAAAGTAAATCTCCTGGGGCTTCACATTACATATGAAGTATTTCAAGCCTAACATAGATTTGGGGGTTTATGTTTGGTGGCAAAGTTAGAAAGTATTTCAGTTCAAATATAGAATACAATGCTTCTGTAACCTCAACTCCAAACTCTGTTAATCCAAGTTTAGTTCCTGATGGGTTCTATCCACAAAGTGAGCTAAATACCTAGCAGTTGCCTAAGTACTACTTTAGGTGGCAAAGTCCAAAATTTAGACTTTCAAAGCTCTCACTCTGCACATCACAAGTATCGAAGAGAAAAGTGCTCTGCATTCACAAATATGAATTTTCTCGGCATGCATCTCTGAGTATCCCAGGTTCTGCTTCTCAGATTGTGCTCTTCATATACAGCAAAGGAGCTCACCTTGCCCTGAAGGAGGCTTTGGATGCTGTATTTCCCTCCCTTGACATCCTAGTACCTGGAATGCCTTTCCCTAGAGTCAAATACTGTCTTGTCTATTTAGTCTAAACTAGGTGTCTAAAAGAAAGGCCTACCCAGGAAATGTTTCTGAGCATTTTCACAGGAAGTGTCTGAAATGGGTTCAAGTCCCTTCAGGTTGGTTTGGAGTTTGAGCCAAGGTGTCTGGCATAGCTGACAAGTGCTGACACAACTGGGGAACCAGCACTGAGGATGCAGGGAGCAAGTGGCAGGTAATGGTGGGAAGGAAGAGGATAAAGGAATAATTCCTCTCCTTGTTATATCATACATGTTTGTTCCCACTGGCCTTTCAGCATCACTGTACCACATTCTGAGAAATATTACATTATAGATATTGTAATTTAGTGAGAAAGAAATAAGCTGGAATCACCTGAAGGAGGATCTTTGATCTGGAGGAGAGGAAGTGAAAACATGGATTCCTTTGTACTCAGTAAAAGTGTTCAAACTCAGTGAGGGATCCAAGAAAAATAAATTAGTGTAGAATTGTTTGCTATTTTGCCTACATCTGCATATTTCCTGTGTTACAAAAATAATAAAATTAATTTAATTTCATAGATTTTGCAGTTTCCTTCCTTTAACACTCCTTTCCTGTGTTTGTGCAACTGAGAAGCAGCTTCTGATTTCAGATTGTCCATAAGACTGGTGCTCCAGCAAAGGGGATGTTTAAGCTACTATCTCTACTGGTGAGGAGAAGAAGAGTGAAGCCAATCTGAGGATGTATAGCTTTAGAAGGGTTCTTTTACTAGGCTGAGCATTATCTACACACACAGGTGGTGATGCAGCCCCTGCTCACCAGGCAGCAGCATTGCCTCCTCTCTGGCACACTTCCAAGTTGCAGGAAGCCTAGTGTTGGTTTGCAGAACTGAAACTGTATTGTACCCCACTGCCTAAGGTCTCACACTGACACCCACAGAGAATTTGACACCACTTTGAAGAGAGAGTCAAAAAAGTTAGTGCTTGAATTGTAATAATATTCACTGAACTCCAGAGTAAAAAAAATAATCTATTAGGATATATTCCTGCCAGATTTTTAGTATTCATAAAACTCAGGCATAGACTCCAACAGTAAATAGAATAATAACATCCAGAACACGAGTTTGGCTTCCATTTCCAATTGACATGCAATAAAGGTCAACTCCTGCTTCCCCTGAACTCAATCCTAATCAACTTCAGGAAAGAGCAGAATGGGACCCAAAGAGTTAACTGTAGTAGGATATAAACCAGAAATTAAATAAACTCTTAATCAAAAAATTATGTCTTACAGCCAGAGAAACCTCTCTGGAGCTATACAGTTCCAAATAGGAGCAGAATTTCAGCCTCTAACTGATACCATTTCAGATGCAAATTTTGTGATCTTTTCAGTGCCAGACACAACACATTCCAGTATGCATAACATTTTAGTTACTTATCTTCTATGAGTTGCAGGGCATAATGTTTTTCACTGTTTAGAAATAACTCAGCTCTGAGTCACCACTGACAAACCCTGTTCTAAATTGGTTTTCCCCTACGAACCTGGACTGTCTCAATTTGAAAAGTCCAGAGAAACCACAAAGCCTGCTTTACAGCCCATAGTTTGTGTCTGCTGGGAGGAAAGAGCAGATGAAGGCCATGCAAAGGTGGGGGTATCCTGGGGATCCCTGGCCTGGCAGACACAACTGCACTGCATGGGAAGGGGCTGGAAACATATCCATGCTCTCAAAGCCATCACTGTCATCCCCACCTCCTGCTAAGCAGCAGTGCACTTCTAGACCAAAACCCTTGCCATTGATTTCAAGGCAGTCAGACTCCCACTGACTTTTTAAAAGCTCCTACTTCATCTCCCACCTGTGATGCCTGTGCCCAGCACTGCAGTGTGACACGTTATCCAGCTGGCACCAACAAGAGCAGGAAGGTTTGAGGTACAAACCTGTGTTTCCTGGATGCTGGACAGCCTAGTCCTTCAGCTAAAGGACAACCACACAGGATTTATGCTAGTAAAGGACTTCACAGCTTTCATTACTGTGTTTCTCATTCTAAGGGAAACACACAGCAAAGATTTGGCCACAGACTACCCTATCCATGTTCTTTTAAACAGAGAATATTTCTATCAGTACGAGCAGTTTTCTCCATCAGTTTGCTCATGCTATAACTTTTGTGGCCACTAATCAGAAAATCCATGGGTTCAGATTCCACACCTTCACCACCACTTTCAAAACACTATCCTTGCAGGCACACTGGAGAGAATTCAGGGAAAGCTTTGTACTGCTGCTGCCTCCTGTGATTCTTCAGGACGCTGAGCTGAGGCTGAGGCTGCACTTGCTAAGGCAGAACTGAGACCAGGTTCCTCATAACACATGCACCATAAAACTCCTGCAAAGCCTGGGAATAAATGAATCCTCCACAACACAGCCCTTTCACTGCCTATCATTTTACTTTAACTTTCTTGGAGCAAAGAATTTCTTCCTGGTGTTCCTGAGACTGCCAGGCAGAGAATTGTAAATCCTTGATGTACTACTGTGGGAAAACAGCAGCAAATATATTTGAAGGGAAGCTAGGAGGGAAGAAAAGGAAGACATTCTAAATAATATACATAAGCCAAATTCTATTTGACAGGTTTCAGAACTCAGCAGATTGTATAGTATAACTGTAAATAATATGCCGATAGAATGATTAAAGGACAAGTATCAGGTCGTGTCTGCCCAACCTGAAAATTTTATTTTAAATAAACGTTTTCTAAAATTTCAAAATACATTTACAAATTTCATTTGGCAACTGAATAGGCCACAGTGTTACTGGCTAACTTAAGTAAGTAAAAGTGAAGGTCTTTGCACCTGCTTTTAAGAGTTAGAGATACATTATTGGACTCTTTCCATTTGGGCAGTGATTTCCCATTGTGCCATTTCTTCCTTTAGTGCTCCACGAGTATTTCTTCTTTTTTAGAAAACAGTCTTGCCCAATAATCATTTAATTCTTTATGGTGTTTTTCAGACTGCCAAGCCCTTTGAAGGCAATTTTAAGGTTTTGAAACTTTTGAATTAATAATTCATACTTTCCCTTGTATTCATGTATTCAATCCTAAAGTTTAAAAAAAGTCTTTTATTGAGAGAATATTGCATAGTTTTTAGGAATTTTCAGCAGATCAAAAATGCATTCATGATTATT
Source organism: Chaetops frenatus (assembly GCA_013400775.1). Lineage (NCBI taxonomy): Eukaryota > Metazoa > Chordata > Aves > Passeriformes > Picathartidae > Chaetops > Chaetops frenatus. Next base: position 458,727 of record VZTR01022328.1, on the reverse strand, counting down.
AAGAATGTAACTCTGTAGATGACAGCTTGCACCATTGGAAGTTCTAGCTTAGACAGAATTAAAACTTCTGAAAATTACATTCTATTGAACACCAACAGAAAGACTTTGTACAACTGTGCTGCAGAATATAGCTAAAAAGTATCTAGTAAATCTGTGCTACATCAAATTCTATTCTTCCTTTAACCACCCCTACAGTAAAAGAGTAGCAGCACTCCAGATGGGGTTTCACTAGAGCAGAGCAGAAGGAGACTCACCTCTGGGGACCTGCTGGTCACACTTCTTTTGATGCAGCTGGGTATGGTTAGCTTTCTGGGCTGCAAGGACATATTGATGGGTCTTTCTCAGTGTTTTATCCACCAACACTCCCAAATCCTTCTCCACACGGCTGCTTTCAATCCACTCATTGCCCTGCCTGTATCCACGTTTAAGATTGCCCTGACCCAGGTTCCCATAAATCCATTTCTCCAAGCTGTTAAGGTCCTCAAGCTTGACTGTTCTTGAGGTTGGAGGAGATGAATCTTGCAAATCAACCACCTTTCCCAGACTCCTCTTCCTTACCTGTGTGCATATGTCAGTGGTGGACTCATCTCTGTCTTGTTTGTTTGCTTCAAGGCCTTTCCCCTCCAGTCCACCCTGTGCCCTCTCCTTGCCATCCTGGCCTGCCACTTCTTTTTGAGTTGTCATCTCCCTTTTCTGTCATCCATTGTTTGAGTGTCTCCTCAGTTTGGTCAGCCTATTGGCAAAGATGTTTTTGCCCTGCTTGGTCAGGTGGATCTCAGCTCTTCCTAGCACTCTTCAATTCTCAGCCCTGTGGCTGTGAAAGCCAAATCCCTGTTCCCAACATCATCTGTGCAACCAGGTGCTGACCTCCATGAGCTGCTAAGCCCTCCTCAAGCAGTTCACCCTCTGTGGCAGAATTAAGGAGAAACCCACCATGTCCCTGGGCCCTTGGCCCTTACCCCAGAGCCACGTAGCCACTCTTGGTATGTTTCACATAACCGTTCGGGCCAAAAGAAAAAGGTGAAACAAATGCGCCGGTTTTCTGAAGCTGTTCATGTTTCAAAGGAGGTGTGAGAGAAACAGAGACAGAAACGTGGATTTCATTTTCTTTCCTGTATTCAAAGATTTGACATTTGAAGGCTCTTCTATTAGGTTTGCAAATTTTCTGTTCTTGTAGCCCTCAAGGAAAAAAGAAAATGTGAATCCACAATTTAAACAAAAAACATTCCCTGTCATTAGCATTTCTTTGATGGTCCTTTGTGCTTTAACTTCTGTATAATCACATAATTGCTACAACATTCATATAAATAATGCATTTGGAGAAGAAGGTAAAGAGGATGTCACATTCTCTTCTCCAGTGATTTTAGTGGGACCCTCTGGCTTGACTTTAGAGCTAAAGCTGATTTTTTTGGTCTCAGGATAGCTAAAGCCTGTTAACAAAGTTAGAGTAAACAGGGAAAATAAAAGCACTTTCATTTCATCATGAGATAAACTGGATGGGTCAGCCATAAGCCCCTCAGCTGAATTTACTCCATGGCAAAACTAATGTGTCTTGTCTTCACTGTATTGGTACCTCAGGGGAGCTGATGTGTATTAGCTATCATTATCAGGAAAGACAAACGGCATTTGCAGCTCCTCCTCCTTCCCCAGGTCCTCTTGGGTTTTCCTTTTATGAAAGTTTCTGGTAAAAGCTTCTGTGAAGTCACAGAACAGAGCTGCCCATGTCTGCCAGCTGGTTTTTTGCACTACATGAAAATATTTCTCAAGTAAAATCCTCTCTTCTCTCTCCTTTTCAAACACTTACAGTTTAAAAAAGCCAAACCCCTTAGCATTTGGCACAGTTTCAGCAACAAGATCTACAGCCAGTTTTGAAAACTGCAACTTATAATGAGCTAATTTTACAGTTAGAAAAAGGTTGTGTCATTTTGAAAGAGACAGATACAACTGGAAAGGAGACAACTGAAATGTGCACTAAAAGCACTGGGATTTTGCCCACATACTTGTGCCTGGATTTTACTGAGTTTTTGTAAACAGGGATTTCAAAGATTTTTCTTACAGTTTTAGTGTGAACGGACATGAAGAGGACAAGATTACATGTCCATAGGTATGTGAAGTCTTTATTTTGTTGATCATGTTTGCAACTCTACCAGTCCATTAGACACACAGGTAGGATCTCTCTTCATACCACCTTTTCAATGAATGCAAAAGGAGGAAAAATATTAACAAGATTAGTAAGATTAGGTAGGGTTCATCCTCATCCAGAAATTCACTCTCTGGTGGAAAATTGAGTGACTTTTTAATATTAGACAAGGCTTCACAACAGAGACGGAAAAAGATAAAGCAAGATAAAGTAAGCAACTCAGAAATTAGGAAGATCCCCAGAAAGGGAAGCATTACCATGAGGAGTGTTGGGGTGAAGAGCCAAAGGGCAGCAAGAGCTGGGGTGTCACATGCAGGTGCCAGGATTTTGTCTACACCTTTCCTGCACCAGGGAGAGCAGACCAGTGAAGCAGTTTGGTGACTCATTTAAGCATCCTGCCCAGCCAGGGCGATTCAAAAGGGTAGAATTAGGTGGCGGCAGAGGAAAGACAGCTCTTGCATCTCTGTGCTTCACCCCACATTCCCAGCTTATTCCTTTTACACATCCCAAATTCCGTCTTTCCGGTTGAATCACTTCACTCCATTTCCAGCACATCAGGTTTCACTGAGGTCCCTGGGCAGTAGTAGTGCTCTACCTACCCCTAGTGAGTCTGGGGTGCTCAGAGGAGCTGCTTGGGTACAGGTTGATAGAAGACTTTTGGTCCTCAGGCAATTCTATGCAACATGAGCACAGTAAAACATCTTTCTGCCTGCAGTCCAACACAGAACATAATCCCACATGCCATACTGTACTGGGACACCAGTTCCTGAGAAACATTCTGAACATTCCAGAGCAAAAGAAGAATTCCCACTTCTAGTGCAAAAAGAAGCCCACTTTGTTCATCACTGGTCTTAAATGCTTTCCTACTGCAATGAGATCAGAATCAACATGTATTAATATCTAAGATTTCTTATTTTCTAAGCCTGCCTTTCTATAAATTCCAGCTGTAACTGCCCACAGAGAATCAGTTTCTATATTCCTCATGAGACTTGTCCTAGATGAGAAAAAGAATTATTAATGTTAAGATGTAGGCAGATACCTGGGCTCCCCTCTACATTACTGCTTCCACCACTACCATCAGTGGGTGGGTGGGAAAAACCTAACAGAACTGCCTTGTGTACAGATAGCTTGAGAAGGCATATGTATAAATGGAGTACCTAAAATTTTCAAAGCTTCTTCAGTTTTCTAGCTATCTTTGTTGTCCAACTCATGGTATCACTAGTCTTTCTGTTTTTGTGAAAGCACTGTTGTGTCTGTCATCAGCTTTGGGTGATAAGATCAGATTTTGAACTTGGATGCAAACCACATGGTGATCCCCTGCTCTATAAAGAAAAGAAAGACAATAAAAAGCCCTCAGTACTGGTTTTGTTTCCTCTGAGCCTCATTAGGCACTTAGCCAGTGACTAGTCAGGTACAAAGGGACAAGGACTCAGAAACAGGCCTCAGAGGTCCTGCCTTCCATCTGTGAGGGGTAAGTGTGAACCATAAGCCAAATTCATTTAGTTCCTTTTACATAATTGTCAGCTTTACTCAAAGCAGTTTCTTCTCCTTGGTTACAAGGGAAGACAGTCAATTGTTGTTCTATTCACATCATCACATAAACCCATCTGACAGGCATGACAGCAACTGCTTGCTAATTATGGAGCAAAATTTGCAGTGCAAGGTTTGTTGTGCCAACGGTCCCCAGAACAATCCTGGGATTGTTTTATGAGAAGATTGGGCAGTCAGGGTTGAGCACTTTTGCTTCAATTATCCCCATGTGCTGTCAGGGCTTGGAGCTGCTCTAGTGGAATGAAGAGAAGAAAATAAATGAGCTCTGCTCCAAGCCTGGGAGCAGTTGCTGAACCCTGAAGAGCCCAGTCAGTTGTATCTTTGTTAGCTGCTATTACAGATATTATTGCCTGGTAGTGGCACTGAATCTGAGGGCCCATTAGCACTTCCATGCTATGTCTAGGGATTTATAGTTCCACTGCAGAGACTTGCAGAGACTTATTCTGGATAATGAAACTCGGCATGTGGTCCCAGCTAAACCCATCCCTCTAACTTTATTATTCACTGCTTTGGGTGATCTAATAAAGTTCAGATATTTTTGGCATTGGGTGTAGCTGGTTTGCCGATTTATCAAGAAGAGGAATTGATTTGTAAGTGAGAGGTGACTAACAGAAAAGTCCACTTCACTGGGGTGGAATTAAAAAAAAAACCAAAGAATTAATTGCTTAACATAGGAACATGAATAATGTGCAGACACCTAAAGTCATTATTCTAAAAGAAGTATAACCAGCTGATCATAAATCAGAATTATCCTTTCCCAGAATATTCCAAAAGAAATCTAATTCCTACTGAAGTTACTGGACTGCACCTTCTCAACTTCTTATATGATGTAAGTTTGCAAAGCACCTTCATGAGCCCCAGTTGGTTAAGTTACTCAAGAGCTTCCTCTTTTTAACCCAAGTACACTGGTGTGTCAGTCATTTCCAACAGAAGTTCAGTGATAAATTGAAAAAATAAAGGTTGGAGAGGGGTTATGCTTGTCTCTTGCAGCCAGTAAATTATTTTAGAATATGCCATCCCTTTGCAAAAACCAACAGTCAAGGCCCCTCCATGGACTTTGTCAGGCACACTACCTCCGAGTCTGGCTAACCCCAGAGTCAGCTCATCTGAGCCCTCTCCCACAACTACTCCTCCTCCTTCATCTTCCCCTGTTCCCCCTCTATCCTCTGCAGCACTGATTAGGTCACAGCAGGACCATTTCTGTTTACTCTAGAAAAATATTCCATCCTTCTGCTGAGCTGGTTTCCTAGCAGATGGCACATTACAGCAGCTCAACCTGGCTGTCAGACAAGCCATGACTGGAGGGCTCTCGACCAGGGGCAGCAGTGTGAGCATGCCTTTTGTTTGGAGCAAGATATAAAATCAATCCCCTGAAACTTTTAACCACTTCCTCTTATGCCTACAGATTTGAAGCAGGGATTTGGACTGCATGGAAGGAGGACTTGTGCCACAGGTTCATTAAAAGTTTGCCAGAGCCCTTCAGAGTATCAGAGCAGCATAACTCTACAAAAGCATCAGATACTCCTCTCTGCCATAGTCTGTACAAACTCCTCAAGGAGATATTCCTCTCCTTCAGGAATGTGAATCATGTGACATGGGCCATCTTAACTACAGGCAGACAGGATATTCTTCCCTGTCCCACAGAGATTATTGATGTTCCCACTGGAAAGGTTTTGGGAAGATGAGAACAACTCTAGAAAATCTAAGGTTACAAAAAATTTGAATTTCATAGCAGAACTCTCTTTCTACCCATCCCCAAACAACCATACCCACAGATAAAGCCTTTTCAGAAACATCTTCCAGAGGTCTGTGGTATTGACATAACACAGGTGGGAGAGCAGAAAAGAAAAAGTCCTGTGAGGAACACAAGTCTGCCATCCTAGTGGGATATTGACTGCCACTGGAAGGGAGAGATCAGACCTTCACTCCCCTCTCCTCCCTGCTCCTCTGGGTCTTCCCCTCACCTCTGCCCTTTGTGCACTGTGTTATGAGTGAGCAGAGAGCCAGTCTGGCTGAGGCACAATCCTGTTGCTGTGTTCAGATCAGTTCATGCAAGACCTACTGCACCAGTGCCAAGGCACCACAGAACAGCCACCAGGCCTGGGGAACAGGGAGCTCTGACTTGTCCTTGTCAGATTAAAGCAACCAGAGCACTGTAGACCAGGTACTTAAATGAGGTGAAAAGAAAGCAGTTACTTGTTCTTTAATCTGGACATCAGAAATATGATGAGAGGCAGTAGCCAGAACTTGGTTCAAATTCAGGTTGAAAGCAGGATTAGGTTCACTGTGGTTATGCAGTATTCTGCAATATGCAACAACTTCTCTCCCAATTAACCAGCTGTATTTTGTATGAGGTAGCTGAATATTAGGGGAATTCCTAATACTTTCTGGCCCATGAATGCTTAACCAGAAAAAGTTATTGGAGCATCTGAAAATCCTGTGGTTAGGGCATATTAGGAGATCATAACTCAAGCCTCCACTCCAGGTGAGGTAGGAAAGGAGCTCCAACCTGGTCTCCCACACTCACAATGGGGACATTAGAAGTTACCAGCCACCAGGAAAGAAGAAGTAGGGTCCCTATATTATAAGATCATGCATGTTACAATCAACTCCAGAGACAAGACAGGCAGGAAAACACATGGTACATAGACCTACCAGAGTTGGGACATAAGTCTTTTGCCTATGATGTGAGGGCACATCTGTTTGGACCTTCTCTGCAATTAAAAACTATAAACATTGACAAGCTTGGGAAGCAATGGATTGCTGCTCTGGAAGCACCAGGATATGCAGGTCTTAAGAATGTAACTGGCACTTTGTATACTAAAGTCTCCCACAGGAATCTGGCCAAAAATACATTTAGTGGCTTTTGTTTTTAAACACACAAACACAGAAAGTGTACAGCTGAGTGTTTCAATGGCATACCTACAACGGATGTGGACTGTGTGGGTTGGGGGGTCTTAAAGCAAAAGCCTGGATTCCTTTCTGAAAGGCACATTCCAGTTCAGCCAGAGGTTATAGGCTTCATACAGAAATTCCTCAGCTAAGATCTGTGTTTAAATGCTGCAGGTCAAACCACCCTCATAATAGTACCTCTTGTCTTGTATAGATTATATGACATTTAAGAGGGGAAAGGGGGCACTTGAAGCTAAATCTCAGGATACTACAGGGTCTGATGGTGTACAGGCCTAGAAAATGGATTTAGACACTCTTAACAAGAATACTTCAGTTTTCACTCAGCCTCTAACTGTTTTATTGCTGGTGTGAGATAACTTCAGGGTTAGCTTTCCCCAAAAGCTGGCCCCAATAGCATTTTTCCCCATACAAGTTAAAACAATTTTTAACCTAGTTTAAACACATCCTGAGGTGCACCAAGAAGACCACTGGGGTATTTTCCCAGAGGGTTTCCCAAGAAACTAGCAAGGGTACACAGCCCTCTCCCCACACAGGGACAGCTCTGCAGTGGGATGTTTAAGGGAATGTGATGAAATGCAACAGCTGGATCAGGCAGACTTGCTTATCTCTGAGAGAAAGGTGTCCTCACCAGCCTAGCAGCATGAGGCCTCCCCTTCATGTCAGTGAGGAGGAAGGATTTGAAGCAGGCGACAGGGAAATACTTTGTGGCTTTGCCAGGCAGGCTCTGAGAGATCACCAGGGTGAGCAGGAGCATAGAGGACCATGCACAAAAAGCATACAAGGAGAAAACGTGGTCGTGGTGATGCAGTATTTCAAGATATGAAATGGGGCATAGGGCAAAACAGTACACAGCCTTACAGGTGCAGACATGAAGTTTGCCTTGCTCTATCTCAGCTGGCATCTTGCACCACCATCCAGAGAAGTGGCTACTATTTCTGAAGACAGCTAAGCTGTTGTGGTGTTGGCAAGGTCATACAGTGCTTCTGCAAAATGCTGCAGTAATGCAGAGCCCAGCACCAGACTATGAGCTCAGCTGCCATCCCTGGGAACTGCTCCTGCATTTAGTTTGGCCCCTCTGTGCAAGTTGGTGACTTCAAACTCGGTTACATTAGTGCTGCATACACAAACACATGGTTTGCTTAAGAGGACAGCAGCAGTTAGATGGGAGAGAAAGAGCACTTCAGGAAACTGCAGCATGAGGCTGTCCCACTTTTTGTGTATGCTTGGAGCTGTTAAGGCCACAAAGCTGGGGGCTGCAGTAACTAAGGCATGAAATGAAGCCTTGAGCAGAAGCTGAGTTGATAGCATGTCATAAAGCCCTTTTTCTGAGTTGTTTGAACAGCTTACAGTTTTCCTATAGTTATTGCTTATTCAAAGATGATTGTGGAATTATTTCCATGAGTAATTCTTGGCCACTGTATCCTTTGCAAGCAGTTCAGTGCAGTCAGTTGATAGTTGAAATTCAAGCCTGGTCAGTCCTTGTTCACATAGGTCACTTGTTCTGCTGCAGCAAATAAATTACTTCACAGAGATCATATCCCAGGGCTGCCAGTGTTGTGTCTCCTCACTCCCCAGGGACTGGTGCTCTCAGGCTGGAGCAGCAGGACAAGCCTGTTGCTGTTCCCTGGCTGCACAAGTGCCAGCATAGCATTTTACAAATGTGGGACAGTTTTCCTGTGTGCTTTTAGTAGCTTTTTCAAGCTTGCTCTTTGAGTTGTCCAATCAATGTGCTTTGAGCAGTAACAAGGAAGGCAAGCACCACAGGATTCCAGCAGGATCCTGGGTCATGGCAGAACCCACTGTCCCTGAGCAGGCTTAGGCAGCACAGGACAGCATCAGATGAGGTTCCAAACTGAAGTGAAAACCTAACCACACTGTTGAAGCAAAGCTCTGTCAGCTTCCCAGGCTCAGCAGAGTGAACAGACACAGGCATGTGAGAGCTGCAAAATTTATCAAAGACAACAGAAACTCAATGTGAAACATAGTAAAGTAATATCAATATGTCCAGAGAGCAGATGCTGCTTTCAGGCTCCTTTCACAAAAAGCTGAATGTTTTAAATAATGCTTCAAGTACAGCTGTGTTGCTAATTGCAGCCCACATACTGTACAAGCAGACAAATATAAGACCTGTGAGTTTCAGAGCAAGAACATCAGGAGGAAGAATAAATTGATTCAGTCTGGAAAAGTGGAACTATTAGATGATATAAATAGTGTGTTTGTTTCTCCAGCAGCTTTTCCAGCTTCTGTGCTTTGAAGTGTTTCATTTTGTAGTGTCAATTGCACCCTGAAACTCCGAACTAAACAAAAGCTCTTCCATCTTAATGAACTAAAGGGCTTAAAATTATAATTTTATTGCATTTCCTATCCTGGTAAGGTTAACTAGAGTCTGGAAAGTGCACACTGCCCATTGGGGATCGTTAGGAAAGCACTTGGAAGTTACACAGCTTCCTTGGACTTTTACCATTAATAGTTCCTTTTGTGGCCATTCAGAAGAAAAACAGGTTTTCTTAAGCAATTATAGAAGTGTTTGAATAAATACACCATCCATGACAACTCTACTAGTACTCTAAGGATTTCCAAACCCTTCTCTTCCCCCTTGCTTCCTATGAGTCCTTCAAAACTTTGCATACAGTATTATGCAGGCTGTTGGTGCCTTCCTGGAAAGTGAGACCAAGACCAGCTGCGTGAAAACATGGACGAGACTAGCAGGCACCTGGGAAGACTGGAAATTGAGTTGACTTTGTCCTGTCATTCTGTCCCACCTGCCCTTTCTTGCAGTGCTTCTACAGCCCATTGCTCTCTCCACGGCTGGCATTGGGCTGGCTCCATGCACCGCTTGTGCTCTACTCCGAGGGTGCTGAGTGACCCACTGTCACTGCCTGGCAGCCTCTGCCTCTTCAATTCAGCTCCTGTTGAGAGCTGCCTTGCCAAAACCCTTTCCACACTATGATGGAAACCAAGTTAGAAATAACTCAGGAGTTGGCAAGATTTCTCAGAGCTTTCATTTTGTGAAGTGCTTTGCTGCCAAGCTATGTTATTCACATCTTCTTGGAGATCTGTAGGATGATTTTTTTAATGCTTTTTCCTCTGAGGCGGGGGATGAGAGATATAAAGTCTAACACTTGTAAAATCTCTGTATTCCAATGTAAGAGTCAGCAAGCTAAGAAGTATGGTGATTAGGAAGCAGAGCTGTCATCAATCATGTCATGTTCAGGTATGTGGGATGAGCCTAAAGCTTCTGGCAAGGTCATGTTCAGTGCTCCACTTTTCTATGGCTTCTGTATCTGGCATTTTGGATCACCAAGCAGGAGCAAAGTTGCAGTTTGCATGTCTATCACACAGGGTGCAGCTTTGCTGTAGGTGAATAGGGGGCAAGGAGCCCAGGTCCTCAGTCTAGTGTCCATGCTGGCCAGGGAGCATGGGCATCATCCATGCCTCCTTTGCTCTCTGTATCCTAGAAAGCAAATTCTGCAGCACAGGCTCCTGAAAGATCACAACCAGTGACAGGGAGAGCTAGAACCCACTGTGGGCCTTGCACAGCAAAACAGAGCACAGCCTAATTGGCCTCCGTGAAGCTTCCAACAGCAAAGAATCAGCACGTGAGAAGAAGGTCTGTGTCACCCAAAAGCAAGATAAAAAGTCAATCCATGAGTACGTGGTCAAAGCCAAAGCTTTGTAAAAAATACAAAGGGAGCTTTTTCCTCAAGGTCAAAGAACAGTGGAGCAGAGTCAAAAGAGAGCCTTCAGAAATTTTGGGGAGCCTTCTCGATTTTGGGGAGACACCACCACAGGTAGCAATCAGGATGCCATCAATCCTTTTGTTGAATCAGTGCTGGCCTAAGAAACATGAGAAATTCAGATCAGGAAGTAAAGCAGAGGGTTTGAAACCTATTTTAAAAATACATTTATAAAAATCTCTTCCACTGGTTGTTTATCCATACTTCCTGGCCAAAAAACCATTTTCAGCAGGAGGCTGGCAGATGTGGTGTTTAGGGACATGGTTTATGGGTGGGTTTGACACTGCTGGGTTAGTGGTTGGACTCAATGATATTAAAGGTCTTTTCCAATCTAAATGATTGTGTGATACTATTTTATGAAAAAGTCATATAAAACTTGTTCTAACAGAACGTTAAAAAGTACAGGGGGAGGGGAGGGTGAGGAGGGAAGCAGGCTTGGAGATCTGGTCTGGTCTTCACAAACTACAGCTATGTGTGGGCAGTGGAAAAATACTACTGAACAACTAATTACCAAAAGCAGTCGGTAACAAAATCCTGATTTAAATATTTGCAGGAGGTAGACAGAAAGGTGCCAGCTTGAAGCTTGTAATTACTTTTATTTCTGGCAAGAATCAGATATACTTCTAATAATAACTATGGGCACAAACAATTAGTCAGAAAGCGGGGCATACTTATTCCCAGCTGGAGGGGAGAACAAAGTAGGTAGGACATGTCCTGATGTGGGTGCACAAAGGTAAAGGGTGGTAACTGCAGGGATGGGACTTGTGCAATGCAGTGACACTGCCAAAGCAGCCCTGCCCTCCATCCCAGGACAGGGAATGCTCCAGGGCACCTCTCTCCTCCTGGGGATAGCAAGACTGGCTGAAAACTTTCTGTGGGCAAGTGGACCATTTTCTTCTCTCTGACTTGAGCCTGCAGAGCTTGTGATGCTGATAAAGAGAGAGATGCATCATCCCTGAGAGACAATGGGGCCAGTCTGCTGTTGCAGCAGTGCTGTCTGACTGTGGCTAGTGCCACCACAGGGTCAGTGACAGTCCTTTTGCTGTGGCAGAAGGTTTCCCTCTCCCTAGGGAGCTCTGACCTGGATAGTGTGTTTCATTGCCGTGAAACTCTTCCAAACTCATCCCTCATACAGCCCTGATTTCTAGATGAAGGATTTTCTGAGTATGCTCACGAAGAGACTGAGTGGACTTTGGTTTGTGGCAGACTCTTACACCCCAGCCCAGCCATCAGTGAGCAGGGCAGAGTCTAAATCCCCACTGCTGGCACTTCTGCTCAGACACAACCCCATGTCTCTGGGCTGTCCCTCTTGGGTGTGGCTTTTTCCAGACACTCTGCTGGGCCCACATGCAGTGTCTGCAGCCTCCCTGGCTGCCCTGTCCCTTCTTCAGTTGCTCTCCCAGTGATACTAATGACATTTTTGGAGTCATTTCATTTCTCTGCCACAACATTGTCCTGTCAACTAATTGGCACAGTACTTGTACAGGGAGCACGTATCAAAGCAAAGCTGTCCTACTACAGCAGTTACCATATGCTGCCTAGCCAGAGTGTCCCACAGTCCTCCCATTTCCCCATCCCCAGTCCCTTTTATCTCTGCAGTGCCAGCTGCTTGTTTGTGCTCAGCACACTTCCACATGCCATGGGCGACACCGCTGCCCCACTCGCCATCACCAGATCCCTGCTCGACTGCTGAGGCATTAAATATGTCCACTTGCACTGGTGTATAATATCTGTGACCACATTAGCCACACTGTCAAGTTCAGGAAAATCCAAACTGAGTTATTGTGGGGAAACAGGTTTTGAAAAAAGAGTCTGAATTAACCAGCACGCTCACAGGCTTAGATTTGGTTTCCAAGGCCTTCCCAGCCCACATCTCTATCCAAACTGCACATTTTTTTCAAATGGGCTCTCTGTTCCTGCTCCTGCCAGCAGGAAGCCTCTGCAAGACATGAGGCTGGGTCCCTGGTGCATTTTAGGAGCATGACTGCTACAGTGCCTTCCTTAATCTACCTCTGGAGCAAAGATTCAACCCAACCAAAGTGACACTTCCTTGGCTTCATCGGAACAAAGTAACTATTCTGCAGTTCTGCAGAAGATCCATCTATAGAGGCAGCCAAAGCAAGATATTTCACTCTTCTCCCATATTCCTTGTTTGGAAGTCTTGTACCAAGACTGGGTTTTTTCATTCTTTATTCAGTGAATGCATTTTGTGCCTACCAAAGACCCACCTTTACAACTCCAGCTAGCCACAGGCTGGAGTTACAAGTGGGTGAGTTGCTGCACTGATATTTTTCCACATCCAGCTTCTCAGAGTTAGACTTACACCACACACTGCTGCTGCCAAAGAGGTTCATATCTCACAGAAGAGAGGAAAAGAGGGAGCTGCTCTGGGCCCTCCACAGCTCCCCCAGCTCCTCACTCCACTCCTGGGAAAGCACATCCCAGTTTCCTCATCTCTCTGCCATCGGGTCTCCTGGAAGTGCAGTAGGTCCAGCCACCAGACTGGAATGAGCCTGGAGACTGTTTCAGGAGCAGGCTGCTCTGAGCACCAGGTCCCAGCAGGTGAACACCTTCCTGACCACAGCACCTGCTGGCTGGGCCTCACTGGTTACCAGAAAATGGCCCAACCACAGGGAGGCAAAGGGTGACTCCATCAGCCTTGCACAAGTGCTGTGCAAGGAGCTGTGTATGGAGCACAGGAATGGCTAGGAAGTAGAGCAGGTAAATCTGCCAAAAAGCAGTGTGCTTAAGGTCCCTCTTCCCAAGGAATGTGGGCACTCCTGGAAGCTTAAATAACTTGCAGACAGTCCCAGACTTCACTGTGGAAAACCCAACAGGTATCTTGGTTTGCCTCAGATATAAATATAGCCCTATGCATCAGAATCCAGCACACCTGGACTCCACCCTTTTATCCCTTTGCTGTCCTTCAAACACAAACCATCCTTCACCATGTTACCTGACTGCAGTTTGCAACTATCTCTGGTATTTTTCTTGTCCTCCATCTACTGTTAAAGGGAACATGCAGCAAAATCCCCAGTCTAGTGCTTAGAGAGGCTCAGTATGAATGAAGTGAACACACTGTTTGAGCTTTATGATCCTTGCAATCAATAGCTTAACTTTAAAGTTACTCATTTACATGACTACTGGCAAAAGTCTCATCAGCTCTGCAAAACCAGTCACAAATTAGATTCAGTCCTACACACGGAGCACACAAACAACCAAACAGGGAGTGTAATTAAGAGGAATACAAAATTTACAGTGCAATTAGATGAGATAGTACAAAAGCCCTCTGCTTTCAAAGCTTAGCTAAAAAGCACAGGGACACCACTCTCTCCTCCCTCTGTATTTCAGCAGTCCTGGGTTAGACTCTGCAAGCCCTCGACAATGACTACATTAGCAGTGAGTTTTGTTTAATTTAGCACCCCTTAAGGGCAAAGTTACCAGTGGGGTGTAAGTAGTTCAGCATACACAAGTGTGCTTGGGGAAGATCTCATTTCATCAGGTTACCTTGAAAAGGCCCCATTTAAAACAACTGACTTTTCCTAAAGGTAATCGTCAGTATTTTTGCTCTAATATCTTAACATCTGACATGTGTTTTATTTAACATCAGATTCATATCCACTCTGAATTCCTCAAAAATCTTTGAACATATCTGCATTCACTTCATTTATTCCTTTGAAAGAACATATCACCTATCAGAAGGCTAAAACTAGCTGGCACAGCCCAGAGGGAAACTCTGCACAAGGGCAATAGCAGATATTATTTCAGGCTGCTTTCTGAGCTATGTTTCTGCAATTCAAAATGTCTAATGAGCTTATTTGATTGTATCCATGCCAACAAAGAGATATAAACAACTTTAATCACTGTTTCGCGTTGCTCTTGACCCCCTGCTTGGCTTCATTATTTTCCTTTCAGCCACATCAAGGCACAACACTCCAACTAAATCACTTGACCACTTGCTGAAGACCTGTCCACGTAATAAGATTTCTTTTTTATCATCTCGTGGTTTTTTGCACTGCTGTTTAACAAGCAGCAGCCAAGCTGGGTGTTAGCTCAAAAGCACCAGCTAGGTAAGGAATTAAAGTCAATAGCTCTTGCTCGCTCCTTTATTTTCAGATAAATTTCTAAATTTCTTACCCTAAACTGATTAATGCCCGAAGACAGAGAGCAGGTTACAGCTTCTGGTCTCCTGTTTTGTCACTAACGATGCTGGAGGAAGAACAGCACCGGGAGACAAAGAGAAAAGGAAGCGTTAACAGTTCAAGTCACAGTAAGTGTTGGCCTGCTTAAACTAATAATATCAGACAATCCTCTATAGTCTAAAACACCCACAGTCCTCCTACAGAGCTCCAAGCACTCCATGATCAGTGAACCATGCTTTAATGATACATTCTCTTGCAGAGCTTGAAGGTTTGAAATATTAAATCTTTTCTCTCATGCATGCTGACAGCAAATGAATCTGATGCCCATCTATTAATGAAGTTTGTCTGTCTCTTGATCATTATAACGAGGGCATTAGCTAGCATTACTTCCCCCCCACTTTTTTAAATATGGAAGAAAAAGAATGTCAAGGAGCACACCAAATGTGACACATAACTACAAGTTCAAAAGGTCATTGAGGATTGAGGTCAGACAGCATGGAGAAAATCTTGTGCCCTCCTAAAAAGTAGGTCATTTCTTTCAGCCCTGCCTGGATATAGGAAAAATCCTGAGGCGTATGTGCAACCTCTGTTCTATGAAACCAATAACTTGAAAGTTGTTTCCTTTTTAAAAGTACCTTTTTTTTTTTTTCTTCCCTTTCCTTATTCTGAAGTGATTCTTAATGGGTTATTGACACATTCTGGGAAAAGGATCACAGAACCATAGTATGCCTAATTTGTCTGACATCTAGGTCTGTTGCTTGTTAAATACCATAAGTGTCAGTGACTTCTAGAATTTTCTAAGTCATATGTTTTTATTTTTACTCTTTTTTTGCTTGATTTCATCAGAGTGATCTGTAAGTGGTGGCTGTTTTTTAGACTATGCAGTGAGAGCAGCATGGGGACAGAGGCACCTGCTCAGTGCCACAAGGCTTGCTGTTAAGCACTCACTTAGTGCACCCTTGTGCTTCAAGGCAGGAAAAACTGACAGCTGACAGCCAGCCAGCTTCATCCTAGACATGGCTTCTGTGGCTTTGAAGACGTTCTGCAACATCTGTACTGTCTCCTCCCTGCTGTAATTCAGGTCTACTATATGTCTGATCCAGCACAGGCATGGAGAGCAGAGTATTTCCTCTTCCCATTATCCTGTTGTTCTCTTCTTGAGGCTGAATAACACTAATTGGTTCAACCTTTCATCTAGATCATTTTTTAGACTTCATATCATTCTCCTTGCTCCTTTCCAGATGTCCCACACTGGCACAAAGAGCTGTCACTGAAGATTTACTGGTGCTGAGTGGAAATTTGTGGGCTTTTCAGGATATACACATCAATGTACATCCTATAACAGCATTTTCTGTCCTCCCCAGAGCAGTACATCTCCAAGCTGAGGACCCTCAAGGACCATTGAGACTTTCCTGACTTAACCACCCTCTGTGAGTGGAAAAGCAGTTCTGATTCCTGCCTGGCAAGCCAGACAGGAACTTTTTCAACTTTTTAAGAACACACAGAACTGCAAGATGCTACATAAACTGGTGATCACTCTGTCTGTACTCATCACCTTCTAATTCTTCACACAAAACTCTGTCAGTATGAAAAAGATATTGTCTTAATGAAGAGACATGGGAGTTGCAGATCAGAAAAAGAATACTCTGTAACAGCACATGAATAGTACGGGTGAACTCCTCAATAGTTTCACTGAGGGGGTTAATAGGAAGTGCTTTTCCCCAGTCACAAGTCTTGCAGCTGTAGTTATGATAGGATTGTGCCTGCAAAAGCCCCATTGTTAGACCTAATCTGCTGTTAAATTGCTTAATCGAGAGATTATTAACATTTCTGATGAAATACTTAGCTAAAGTGCAAAATGTAATCTTGGGGCTTTGCTGTCTGGGCTTCTAGTTAACATCATAAGCAGCACAAGCACACTACATACCTCAGCAGAGTACAGGGCTATTATCCTGATCCAATGTGAGAGCACAGGCACTCCCTCCCTGTGCTCCCTATACATTTCATCCTGATGAAAACATTGTAACTACTTTTGCAGCCCCGCAACTAAAGTGGAAGAATAAACGCTGCAGTTTAGAGGCTGTTTCAAGGCAGAGCCCTAATCCTGAGCACTGCTGAGCATCTGTGCATCCACCCATCCATCCATCTATCCACCCACCCATCCATCCATCCCTCCATCCATCCATCCATCCATCCCTCCATCCATCCATCCATCCATCCCTCCATCCATCCATCCATCCATCCCTCCATCCATCCATCCATCCATCCCTCCATCCATCCATCCATCCATCCCTCCATCCATCCATCCATCCATCCCTCCATCCATCCATCCATCCATCCCTCCATCCATCCATCCATCCATCCCTCCATCCATCCATCCATCCATCCCTCCATCCATCCATCCATCCATCCCTCCATCCATCCATCCATCCATCCCTCCATCCATCCATCCATCCATCCCTCCATCCATCCATCCATCCATCCCTCCATCCATCCATCCATCCATCCCTCCATCCATCCATCCATCCATCCCTCCATCCATCCATCCATCCATCCCTCCATCCATCCATCCATCCATCCCTCCATCCATCCATCCATCCATCCCTCCATCCATCCATCCATCCATCCCTCCATCCATCCATCCATCCATCCCTCCATCCATCCATCCATCCATCCCTCCATCCATCCATCCATCCATCCCTCCATCCATCCATCCATCCATCCCTCCATCCATCCATCCATCCATCCCTCCATCCATCCATCCATCCATCCCTCCATCCATCCATCCATCCATCCCTCCATCCATCCATCCATCCATCCCTCCATCCATCCATCCATCCATCCCTCCATCCATCCATCCATCCATCCCTCCATCCATCCATCCATCCATCCCTCCATCCATCCATCCATCCATCCCTCCATCCATCCATCCATCCATCCCTCCATCCATCCATCCATCCATCCCTCCATCCATCCATCCATCCATCCCTCCATCCATCCATCCATCCATCCCTCCATCCATCCATCCATCCATCCCTCCATCCATCCATCCATCCATCCCTCCATCCATCCATCCATCCATCCCTCCATCCATCCATCCATCCATCCCTCCATCCATCCATCCATCCATCCCTCCATCCATCCATCCATCCATCCCTCCATCCATCCATCCATCCATCCCTCCATCCATCCATCCATCCATCCCTCCATCCATCCATCCATCCATCCCTCCATCCATCCATCCATCCATCCACCCATCCATCCATCCATCCCACTGCAGGCTGCAGTGCTGTGCACTCGCCGCCCCTGAGGATCAGCGTTGGTGGCCTTGGCTGTGCTTCCAGAGAAAGCTGGTGGGAAAGGAGGAAAAAGGAGGAGATAACAGATGAATACCAAAGCAGACCAAAGACAGAGGACAGAGCTCTCACTATTTCTAAACCTTTGCAGCCTTGAAGACCCAAAGAGGCTGATGGATTTCTGTTATCTTCCATTTCCACAGAGAAAAGGAACCCTTTCCTGTGCTAAGATGCTGCCATTTTTCAACAAGACTGAGCTGGCTCTGGCACTAGGAGAAGAACAAGTTGTCTCTGGATTGGCCAGCACATCATATCCACATGGGGTCAACAGGGCCATCAAGAGTTTGCTATAGCAGGCTCCTCATGTCAAAATTTTATCTTATGTCTAGATTTGCAAAAATCTTAGACACTGACTTGCACAACCCCCTACTGGAAAAGCAAATTATTCAGTTGCTTGTAAGAGAGATACCTGCAGATTAAGGAAATACATTTTGGTCCTTACCTGAGTAATTCAGTTATCACAGAATCATAGAATGACAGAATGGTTTGAGTTGGAAGAGGCCTTAAAGTCTTCTAGTTCCAAACCCTCTGTCATGGGTAGAGATGCTACCCACTAGACCAGGTTGCTCACAGTCCCACACAACCTGGCCTCAAACACTTCCGGGGATGGGGCATCCACAACTTCTCTGGACAACTTGTACTGGGTTATCCAGGCTTTGCCTCCAGCCAGGGAAACAGAAATCCTGCAGAAAGCAGTTCATCTTTGACCTCCTCAGATCCCTATTCCAGCTGGGTGGGATTGCCTTTCAAAGGTGCCAGACTCCCTAACCTGAACACAAAGGCAGTCCAGAACGGTAGTTTGGACTGTGCTTTTATGATGCTAAATTAAGTTCCAATGAATCTCAACTAACATCTCCCAAAAATCCTGCTGAGACAAGGCACAAGCCATCTCACCCAAAATTATACCATGCACAAGTGACAGTCTGCTTTGCATCCTGAGCCTCTCTTTCCTGGATTTCACAGGGGTCAGAAGTGACCTTGGTGTCACAGACTCATCCCTCATAGCATTCAACAGGGAGAGCTTTCTGCTTCTTCAGTTCAAAACCTCCCAACCACAAGAGATTTTCCCAGCCCAGAACAATCATAACCTCACCATTAGAAACAATGCAGCAGTGTTTCAAAACCAGCTCCAAGTGTTCAAATCCAGACTAGAAGACACCTCCCAGAACAATGGTTTTACTGAACCCAGCTTGTGTTTTTTGAGAGTGGAGCTGCTTTTGAAATAATGTAAAAATCAAAGCGCTATAGCTGGACTTTGGCTTTCCTCAAGTCACCATTTGATTTCTAACATGTCCAGCTTAATGAAATTCTCTACCTCATCCTGTTTTGGTGCCACTTTATTATTATTCATCCCAACCAATAAATAATTCTTCTTTCTGTGACTACAGATACATGGCAAGAACCAGCCTACCCCAGGCAAAGCAGGCAAAGTAAGTGGAGCCAAGTCAAACTGGAATGCCACGAGAGTATTGGCTAGATTAAACATTAACAATTAGTTTTCTCCTTTTGATCACTGAAGTAGCAATGAAGCAGTAGAAGGAAAGCCTAAGATGTTGACATATGTTTTTATTATCTTTAGTCTTCTTTTTTGAAGTCTTGGGAACTGGCTCCACAAATACTTCCCAGGTCAAAGGCAGAGAATTATGCTGTTCGTGTCAGCAGTGAGGAGGCTGGGCAATTTTACTAATAAATACAGCTTGATTTATTCTTTCAAAATTAGCAGAGAAACAATCATAAAAATCTGCAAGGAAAAAAATAAGTTCAATTTTTTAAATTGTTAACTTAAGAGCTGGCAGATTAAAGAGATTCAAACATAAGTAGCATAGCAATAGAAATCCAGCTAAGCTTTATTTCCCTTGCTTTACTAATTTTTAGTTACTCCTGCCTATTTTGGTTTTTCCAGGACTAGGACCAGCTTTCCTCCAGCTTGTAGTGAGAAGTGTTTGCTCCTGTCACTTGCCTAACCAAGGGAAAGACCAAACAAATACAAGAATTCCATATCCTTGTGAGATTTCCAGCTGCAATTTCCAGGCTCTAAAGGATGGAGTTTTCTAAGAAGTCCTGCATTTGTGAAATGGATGTGGAGCATACCTGAACCCTTTCAGATTGGCCTGTAGTTAAGAAGGGGCTGGAGTGGAAGAAAAAGACCTACAGTGAGAAAAATTACAAGTAGCAAGTTTTAAAAGGGAATTTATATTTAGGAAATGTAAAAATAACCACCATATATCACTCACAGTTATTTTTCCTCACCTTTCCCCCCTACTTGGATTTTTGTACTTTAGGTGGTGAATTCTCACTTTTTTGTTTAATTGAAAACATTTCTAATCTTAATTTACTTCTCTCACCTGTTCCCTTAAAGCATTGTTTTTTCAAAATCCAAAGATTCTGTGATCACAAAGAAAGTAGCTTGAAAGATTTTTTCTGTGAATATTTCTGGTTCACTGAAATACACAGTTACAATAGGAAAGTTCACCTATGGGTCTTAAGAGAGATTCAGGCCATCCAATCTTGTCTTGTTTTAAGCTGAAAGAAAGGAAACAATTAATCTGAAGCAATGCCTAGTCCAAAACAATTTGCTCTTATGGAATCCATAGGCTGCAGAAAACACTGGGGTTCATAGAAGATGCTAATAAAACAATTCTTGACCCATCTTAAGAGTGTTTTGATTATCCCTAACCATACTTTAAAAAGCCCAGTTAGCAGCAGGCTTGTATCAAGAAAGACACAAATTTCTGCTTTTCTTTCCTTTCCCCCAACCAATTCCAATTCCAAACCTGAATCCCACTACATGCCAGGGCGAAATCCAGTGTAAATGCCAGGCACGTGAAGATACAAGACATATCTGAAGACATCAGCTGTCAATTATAGGCAGTTTATGATCCATGCAAGCACTTAAGTATTTATCTGGCTATTCTGGATCCAACAATTAGTTTTTCAATCAAATAATTTCCCCTTTTTTCATACTTGCCTGTAATTGAGTTTACTAATACAGCTTACACATTTTCCCTGCTTTCACCCCTCAGTGTGGGGCATTGTGTTGCTGATGGTACTGATGGGTACAGCAAGGACAGTTCCCAAGATGCTCAACTACATATATATATTTATTTATATATGTTTTTCAGGATGAAAATAAGGTGTTTTAAATTTCTTTCAACCCACGGATCCAAACTTCTACAGAGTAACCACATACTGTAACACACCAAGTCTCTTAGAATCTCATGTTCCTGAGACCAGAGTGTTAGGGGAGCTGTCAAAAAGCAGCTGCAGCATCCCATCACCAATGAATCTGGGTGTCATTGATCCAAGGGTCATCTTGTCAGCAGTACCAGATGGACTTTGCCTTGTTAAGGCTTGCTGACAGCCAGACCAGCAGCAGCTCCCACAGGAGGATCAGTGGCCACAATCAGCCCAGGTCCCACCGGGCCTCGTTCCAGGCAGCATCCCCAGAGGCTCTGAACTGAAGGCACACTCTTGAATGCTGCCTTGAGACATGAACTTAACACAAGCATCTGCTTCCTCAGCAGAGGCCTGGGTCTTGAATCAGTACTAGGAGAGATTGAATCTGATTTATTAATCTTCTTGCATTTAGTCCACCCATTTAAATTTGTAATTTCACTCGTTACTTCTTGCGTTACCAAGCTTGTTTCCTTTACAAAGTTACCAGAAATGCAGAAATGCTACACCAAGTCTACTTATCATCTCCCTTGACAAAACCATGAGCACCTCTGGGTCAGCAGCCCTGCCACCTGGCTGATCCCTGTGATAAAGAGGAACAAGGTCTGCTGTACAGCCGTGTGTTCTGGTGCTGAACCTCCTTAGCCACTGAATTTAACTCGGGTTTGGAGAGGACCTCAGATAAGAGATCAGTCAAGAGATCAGTCTCCAGAGGTGCAATGGTCTTTTTCCTTGTCAGGCAGTAAAACTGTTCAACTTTCCCTCCCTTCCTCACAGGATTAACTCATGACTGATAAAGAAGCAACAGGAAGCAAGCTGTCCCTTTGAAAACTTTACTGTGAAAAGCCTGCTTATATTAGCAAATGTGCTTTTATGCAAATTATGGGCTGATTTGCCATTGTAGCCATTCCACATTTGTTTATGCTGTGCTCCCATCACAAGGTTGTGCAGAACACAGTGCTGAGAGAGGTCAGAGGATAAAGTGTGGTCTCTACAACAGAGACACAACAGTGTCCTGCAGCTGCAAGGCAAGGGCTCCATCCCTGCCTGGACTGTTAGACATCACCTCAGACTGTCCTGAGCCAAAAACTATGTCTTCTGGTGATGATTGGATTCCTGCAGATCTCCTCTGCCAAGAAATGTCACTGAATGTCTCACAAAGCAGGGCTACAGAGAAGGCACAACTCAAATCACAGTAATGACTGCTGAGAGTCCCCATTCTTCCTTCTGGAAAGCAAAAACTTTTAAGTTTAAGGTTTGGGGGATGGGGTTCACCAGCAGTGCTCTTAATATGACCTTAAAATGAAACTGCTTAATGAAAGATGCTAAAAATTAAATATAAAAATTGGTTTGGTAAATCTCAATGGTGGAAAAATTAGTGTACAAAAAATGTCTGTGCAATTACTGAACTGAAACACAGGTACAATTGTAAGTTCAGACCATCTCCAAAGCACTCATGTTTGTGGAAATAGATGTTCGCAAAGGAATGGTGGGAAGAAAAGGAAATGCGGTTGGTAGAATTTATCTAACCCCACAGTTTAATAGCCAGGGTGAACTAAGTGCCAAGTGGTCATCTTATTAGTTTGATATATGTTCTGCTATCATGAATAAGATGGTTTTCAATACAAGTAAGGCCTGCCCAATCCACTTTTGAGATGCTATAATGAGATAATAGAGACTGTTTTGTTATATGGTCATATATGGGAGATGCAGACTCAAGATCTGCAAGACAGATCCTGAAATAAGCTTTTTCAACCAAATGAATAATGACTTCTCAAATAAGAGGGTATATTACTTTAAATTCATGGCAAAATAAGTACTTTGTAGCTCATTTTAGAATAGGGGATAATTTTCATTTTTAGGTTTTTGGGTTTTGTAATTTCAAGGGAATATATTCAGAAACACTTTCAAAGGGCAAAAGTAAGGAAAGGAGCTGGTAATTGAATGTTTCTCTATAGATCTTGAATGTTTCTCTATAGGTCTGTATAATAATATAGAGAAGTTAGAGAAGAAGTAAGAAGAAGAAATGCCTCTTCATGTCACAGTGAACTTGAGGAAAATAATCAAGGAACACAACATAGCCAGAAGGAGAAATATATATAAAAATGGTCCTCAGTTTGACTAGGTTAGAAAGAAATGGAATAACATGTTTCTCTTTTCAAAAGAAGCCTTTTTGCCTTCATAATTAAGTTAGAGTTATCTTCAATTAGATTTTCCTGTCCGACTTCCAGCAGCATTTTAACTGTACATGTCCTGAATAAAAACACTGTCATTGGAAATATCCAGTATTTTTTTGTGAACAGAGAGTTGAATTTTTGGTTTGGGTTTTTTTAAAGAATGGATATAAATGCTTCCATGTGTTGACATGTCCCTGCTAGCAGTTAACTGTATCCTACTGCTTCACTGAGCACTGGAGGCTGGCAAGGAAGCTTTGCCATCACCAGAATGAGCAGCTCAGAGAAGGGCACTGCTTGCCTGCTCACCTTCCCTCAGCAAACATTCCTACCCATCAGCTCCACGTGTTTATGGATGCAGGAGTGCCAGTGCCAAACCCAAGCCAGCATCTTTCCAGTGACTTCTAAAAGTTCAGACCACAGAGCGCTGGCACCGGTGCAGCTCTGCTTGCTGGATGTCCCTCTGAGATTTGATGAAACCAAGGAACAGCAGGGGAGAGAAAGAGAGATAGAAGTGAGGAAAGAGAGAGGCTAGACAGCAAAAAAAGGGGATGTGATGCAATGCTCCCAGGCTGGTGCCTGGGCCATGCAGCCGAGCCTGGCCACCAGCGTGGCTGGGGAAGGAGGGGACAGTGAGGAGTGACAGGAGGAGTGACCTCCAGCTCCCCCGAGGCACCTGACCAGGGCTTTGGTGAATGAACCTTCACTGATCAGGGCTGACCCTCCTGGTGGGTACATGGTGAGCCCTCCCAGCCTGGCACTCCCACCATAGCAAATTCTGAGCTCAGAAAATGCATGCCATGGGCTGAAATGAGAGATCCCTGCACTATGCCAAACACTGGCTCTTTCATGTATCACCAAAGCTTCAGATTCAGCATGAAGGACACAGGAGGCATGATGACAATTCAAAACTCTTCTAAGCTTCTGCCTACAGTCATCCTAGTGACTTTCAAATTATTTCTAGTTTCAAAGCTCAGTGTCTGATCTGCTGCATCCCAGAGGAGACCCAAACTGTAATGGTTATTGTGCCTTCTGTGTCCATATTGAATTAGAATCCTGTTAGCACTAGAACACCCAAAGTTCCTGGGTGTTTTGGAGCTCTCACTGTTTTTCAAAAATAATCTGGGGCTTCTCTTTTCAACTCTGCCTATTATGGTTCCTAATTCCCAGCTCTTCTCCAATGCATGTGGGTTACACCTTTTCCTTCTCTCTCTAAAGAGTGGACTGGGACTCCAACTCCATCACAGGTTTACAGGGCTAGAGGCTTGAAGGACAAGGCTGGGTAATTAAAACAGAGAAAGCTGATGATGTTCCTCCCTGAGGACAAGTCATATTGCTCCTGGGCTGCTCAGTTTCAGACTGCACCTGCAGCAAACTCAGCTAATGCTGGCATGTCCAAAGGGGGTACAGTGGTGCTGCCAAGTGCCTTCCTCAAGCAGCTCCAGCCATGGATCAGCGTGGAAGGGACAGTTTGCACAGTGAAAGCCCACATATATTCAGCCAGACCCTTCTCACCATCTTTCTAGCTCCTTTCTCTATCTGCTGCAAAGTCTGCAGCAGGTCTGATGCACCCTGTGGGGTGAAACCAGGCCCAGTGAAGGGATGTCCTGAAGAGGTAGGGACAGGAAGCCCTTAGGCCAGCCCTCTCCATGTCATTGACCCAGTGTCTGGCCACAGCAGGGCAGAAACTTTGCCTCTCTAATGCAAAGTGGACCTGCCAGGGAGGGGCACAGGAATTGTCTGGGTGGGAAACAACAAAATTCAGCAGCAGCTGTACAGAGAGAAAGTTTAGAAAGTGCAGAATCAGCCCTAAGAAGGTTCCAAACATGTTCTTGTGGCAGCAGGAGGAAAACAAAATCTTACATCTACATAGACCAGGGAGCACAGTAAGTCCCTCCTTGCCTGCTAACCCTGCTCACCAGCAGGCAGGAAAGCCTGGCCATTAGGCTTCCTGTGCCCATGCTGAAGACACTATCACCTACCCTGCCTTCTCTCCCTCTTTGTTTGTCCCCTTTCCTTGCTTTTTGTGACACATGGTATCTCCTATTCAGGATTTTTTGTTTGTTTGTTTATCAACATTTCCTTCTTCTGTTCTTTTTGTTTTGTTCACTTGTTTCTTAATTTCTCCATAGTCTGGAAAAGCTAAAGGCACACAGTCAGCTCTGCCTCCAGTAAGTACTTGAGGAGCCAAAAGTATGCAATGTAAATTAGCTTTAAAAGAAAATATTATTTCATTAAGTAACATGGCTGTCTGCCACTCAGAAATGTCCTCTTGCAACATATCCTGGTGATCTCACAGACTTGTACATTATTCACTCTGAAGAGCTGCATGACATATTTGAATGACGCCTGTTAGACATTTTTTAAAGAATAAGACACCTTAAACCATATTCTGTAACTTGAAACTGGACCAAAAAATAACCCCGGATTTGAAATTACTTTCAATATAATTCCTTGCCAAAACGTTTGTATTTTCTTTCTATCCGTGTCTTCTGTTTCAATATCCAGTTGGGCATATTCAGTCTTAAAACAGGTTTTCTTCTAAAGCACGCAAAGTGCAAAAGACAAGGCATGTGTTTTTTTCTGAGCCTGTAGCACAGCTGGATATTTGATGGCAAAGGTACAGAAAGGAGCAGGTCACAGGGGACCAAACAGCCAGCACAGGCTGTGACTGAGGGATGGCAACTGCTGCACTAAGTTCCATGCTGGTTAAAATGAACAGCTTCCTAGGAGCTGGAACAGGCTCCCCACGGACATGATCCTGGAATGAAGCTTATCAGACTTCAGGAACGGCTGGGACAGTGGTCTCAGGCACATGGTGTGGTTTTTTGGGGTTGCCCTCTGCAGATCCAGGAGTTGGACTTGATGATCCTGGTGAGTCATTTCCAGTTCAGGATATTTTATGATTCTAGTTAAGCAAATATGAGATCAAGTAATAAAAAAGTGACCTTCTGGATATTTTCTGTCCCTTCCCCAAGGTCTCACTGCTGAGGGCTGTCAAAGGAGTTGCATGAACAAGAGAAGTGTTTCACACAGCAGCAGAGTGTAAAGCCAATGTGTCATTCCAGGACCTCCCTGGTGAGTCATCCCTTGGAGAAAACATGCCCAGCTCTGCCCTGAGCACCAGCACTGCCTTGCTGTCCCACTTTCCCCACTGGCCCATGGTATCCCCCAGCTCCTGGTGCAGCCACAGGGTTCCACACCTGCCCAAACCTCTGGCTGTGAGGTGCAGTACACATCCATGGAGGTTTTGTGTCTCCTGGAGCACGAGATGAGTCCAACATGAGAGTCCTTCTTGTATGGGTCCTAAGCTGGCTCCAGCTGTGCCCTACAAGGGGACAGTCATCCCTGCACAAGGCATCACCCAAGAAGCAAGAATATGCCTGTCTCTGGTGATCTGTGCCCCTTGTCACAGAGGCTTCTCCTGCAGGACTTCCCACAGGATTCAGAGAAACAGGCAGCTTTATTTGTGGTGATGTGATGTCTCACTTATGTATATTTGAAGGTCTGAGATACAAACTTCATTGCAGAAGTCAAAACAGAAAATATGGTGTTGGCTCTGCTGCCCGACTTGAAAGGCTTGTGTATAGGGGGAAATGTGGCCTTGTCATCACCATTTTTGGAATTACCTTTAATTTTCAATGAACTAACTGCAAGAAGGAGATGAGTTTGCATCAACCATCCCAAAGTTAGTAGAAAGATTTAGCTGGGTCCTAGATTTGTTTTGGATGAGCCATAGCAATCCTCTGGGTTATTTGTTAACTGTTTTCATCAGCTGCTTACTCTTGGTGAGATGTGACTGCTGATTGCAGACACACAATTCTGCCACTGAACCCCAGCCAGTGCCCAAGCAGGGCTCCTTCCAGGACATGTGTGTGCTTGCAGAAAGAGAGGGATGACAGATGAGAAGACTCTTGTGGTTTGTTTTTCCATGTAAACAAAAATGCTTTTTCATAAACACAACCAAGGATGCAGGGAGCTACACTAGGAAAACAATCTTAGGAAAACTGCTCTTGGCTGCAAAGTTTATTCTCCTTCCCCAAAAACATTAATGAGTTGATACTTCGCACTCAATTCCCTGCATGCCATTAGGACTGTACCAGAGTGACATGTGTTCAGAGATGCCAGGGACACTTCTCACAGACATTCCAAGCACCAGCTCTAGATTTCTGGTTAGAGTACAGGTTAAAGCCCCTGCATTTGAGATCCTGATTTCCCTCTGGAGTCTAACAGAGAGAGGTTTGCTCCTGCAGAGACTACTTATGTTAGATGTCTGAAGTTCAATCACACAAACAGTCCCTCATTCACCCTCAAATTCACTTTGGACAATACTGGAGAAGAGTTGTGCTTCACCCACAGCCAGCTATTAACCCACACAGGCAAATGCAGGTTGTGCTTGGAAGATTTGCAAAGCCAAAGAGCTGTAAAACATCCCAGCAACAGGACAGGGGACTCTGGAGCCTGGGTGAGAGAGAGAGAAATATTAAATTAAATTTTAAATGGATAGTTCCTGGCGCCAGTTCCTGCAGTGCTGCAAAGTCTGAGTCCATGCTCTCCAAGGCTACCTCCAGACACAGCTACTGGGAGACATCATGTTAGAAAGCTGGAGAAAATCCTCTTCAGACTGTTTATCCTGAACAGGCAGAAAGATGCTGGGGACTGGGGGCTGCCCTCAGTAGTGGCAGAGATGGGGCTGGGGGCCGTGGCTGGGCATTGCTGTGCAAATGACCCCGTCTGTGTTTTCAGTGAGCATCTCTCAGCCCTTCTGCCCAAAACAGGCTACCCTTACTGGCCAGGTTAGTGATTCAGTAGCCCATTTTTTGGCAACATATGACAGACACTTACCACATACCCTAAATATTCTCAATAGTTGGCATTTCTGAGACTCAGGCTCCTTTTTAATACCCCAAAGCTCTTAGTAAAGGTTAGACCTCTATATCGGAAGTGAAGTTTTACACTTTCCACTAACATTTTATATAGTATTTTTATTACTGATTGTAGCACAGCACTTGTGGTCTTATAGGCCCCCTTGCAGTTTGCAGCCTTAAAAATAGACATTTTTTTTTTGTTGAGGGAAGAAAATGCTTATTAGGACATTTAAGCACTTTAAGGAAAAAAAAAGCCCAGTGTTTGCAGCTGGCTCCATTTACTGATTAGAGTTTCATTAACCATGGTAATAGTATTCCTGCTAGTAAATACTTGCTGGAGTATTTACTTTACAATGCTAAAACATTGCTAGAAAACAATACTCTTCTCTGTTTTCTCATTCCAATAAAGTTATCATAAGATTACAAATGAGTAATGGATTCCAATGGAGGGCTACACAGGGGTTACACACAAATATACCTCTACACACACACCCCCCTAGGTTATCTCTATACATTATCTCTTTCACAGGATTAGCAGCCATTATTTAACCAACTTTCTTCTTGTTTTTGTACAAACAGGAGATCTGCCTATATAATTGAAACATTTTCTCCACATGGCAAGTATTCCCATTTTCTGACTGGGAGAGTCAACATCTGACACAGAACTGGAATTACCTATTTAAGTTTTAAAGAGTAGTAAGGAGTAAAGATAGAAAGTTTTGCATGAGCAAAAAGAGGTGCTGGGGAATAGAGATGAGGACCCTGGCAGGACAAACCAGGGACAGACAGCAGGCAGTGGTTTCTAAGTCTCACTGTTTCCAGAAATTTTGTTTCTTTGTTCCATACATCTCCTCATCTCCCCACACATCCAGAGAATCCCCAGCCAAAGCCTGCCCTGCCATTATAGCTCTGGTTTTCATCAGTACCTTGTTATCTCAAACCTGGATGCTTGTTCTCTTTAGTCCTTTTATTTTGTATCCCTGAGAATTTCATCTATGGTTGAGAGCCATCTGTCATCTCCTACAGGCTTTTCCCTTTTGTAATTCACCTGTAATTCACATCTGCTAGAGACTGAGCTGAAATGAAACAAGGTCTGAATGTCTCAGAAGCTTGCCCTGTAAGACAAAAAATCTTATAAAATCATGGTATGGTTTCAGTGGAGCAAAAATTTAATCTGCATATACATCTTTCTGGCTTTCTTACATCTCTTTCCAGGCTAAACTTATGTTTATCTGGACTTTGAAAGGAGTCCCTACCTTGGAGACAGTATCCCCCATTCACTGAAAAGCACAAAAAAATTATTTAGAAAGATTACTTTTTACCAGAAAGTTACCTCTGCTTGACCCTACTTTTCCACAGATGGAGTCTTGCTCAAACAATTTTTGCATTGAAAACCGTATTTGATATCCATCAAGGAGGTGTTCAAAATTTGCAATGTCATCAAGGATGTCTGCAGGGATTGTTAAGTGTTTGGGGACTCAACAGTACTGAGGCTTTCACTGACTGGAAAAAAAAAATGTGTATCAATTTTAAAATACACCAACTTACAAAGAAAGTGCTTTGTTAGGGATTTTTCTTTAAAAGTCTTGCTGAGGTTTGTACTGGCAATAAACATGCACTGATGGACCGAATTAATTTCCCTGCGTGATCAAAACACATGATGTGTTTGATAATGGAATTACAGAACACTCTGCTCTCATAAGGACATTGCTGCAATCAAATATTCTCTTCTGAGTCTGGCACAGCTGACATATGAGCATGCACAGGAGGAGGGTAAGATGTATTTGCCTTGGGATGGGAAGGGAAGCCAGTGCAGGAGGCAGCTGCAACCAGAGCAGTGTAGGGGAAGGGTGGCCCTGTCAGATGAACAAATTGAGGGAACAGGGAAGAAGGCAGGTTTGATGTGGTTTGGCTGGCTGCACCAGCCTTGCTGCTGCCTTCACACCAGCAGCAACCCCTATTCTGAGCACATGACAACAGGGGAGAAGTCCACATCTCATTCTCACTGAGCTAAGATGCAGCATCCGGTACAAGCAATAAAATTCAATGTGGCCAGAGCAGCCTGTGTCTGTGGGTACTTATTCAAGGTGTGCATGGTGACACTGAGCTGCAGGGGCTGGGCAGGAGCCAGGCCCCCAGCAGCTCCTTGTGGGACATGCCCAAGAGAGGAGCTGCTGGCAGATGAGGCTCCTGCACACCGTGTCCCTCCAGCCACGCCTGAGCCAGCGAGCGAGCCCCTTCTGCCAAGCCAGGGCATGATCCAGTGCTGCCTGACACACAGTGAAAACAAATACGTTAACACCAGCTGAGGTCCTGTTTTCGTCTTTCTCCTTCCATTTTTCCAGTTGGAAGCTGAGCTGCAAGTGCAACAGACAGAGGGGTGATTCTGCATCTCTGCCAGACGGACTCACTGACCCCGCAGTGAGACCAGGGGGAGGCAAACCTGGCTGTGACACCTGCATCACTGACATCACTGCAGCTGCAGGGCCAAGGAAAGGGTAGAGCTGTTCAGCCAGCAGCAGCAGCAGCAGCAGCCAGCCTTTGGCACCACTGCAGCCCCCTGCCCCATGGCAACACCCCCTGTGCCCAGCCCCTGCCCCCGGAGGGTCCCTCGGCAGCGCAGCTCCGTGAGGTGCTGTGCTACATTAATATTTTCCTGTTGGGTTTTATTGGTAAGAACGGACAAGCCTAAAAGCTTTCCACAACTTCTCAATTTACTGTTTTCAGGAAGCCCTGACACATGGAAATTAACAAGCCAGAGCACCATCCTTTGGTAGTGCCCACTGTGGCTGCATTCAAACATTTTCCACCCTAAGACCAGTCAATGATTTCCCTCTCCCACACATGGAGAAAAGGACACTTTCAAAAAAGCCCAGGGAATGGTGTGAACAACAGTTTTTCAAAAATAGCAGGAATATCTGGGATTTCCAACTCCTTTCAGTTTAACCCAGGTACATAATCCTGGGGACTGTGACAGGGACAGATGGTAAGGATTTTTTCTTTGAATTTTATGGCCTGTTTTCATTTACCAAGCTGAGCCAACATTAAAATGTGTATTCATCTTCCATTTATTGCACTGTGCATCACCACATTGGGTCACCATGCTATTTTTGTCAGTTTATTATTTTTGAAAGGAGGCAGACACACATTTTTTAAAGCCTCCTTCTTGTTTAATCTCAGCCACTGACGTCCCTTTGAAGATTTGGTTTTGAAGGGAAGTGGTATCAGTGATCTTGACAAACATTTCAGTTTGCCCACTGCCATCCAGGAACTGTGCATACAAGTTTGCTTTTACTAACTGCAGAAATACAAGCAGAACAGACTTACAGTAGGTATGTAAACAAGAAGGTCACAAGGTTAATGTTTGACTCTAGTCCTAATGACTTTTTTTGAGCCATGCACAAAACATGACACCAGAAAGAATCCACTAACAAAGTAAAGATAAACAAGTACAAGAGCACAACCCTCCTTTGTACACCAGCTTCAGAAGTTGCACAAAGGTATTTAAAGTACAAATAAAAATACCCTAGTTTTATAATAGACGTAACTTTACCCATTCCTTTCCATTATACGTGCAATAAATTGCTCCAAGGTGCCAATAAATATCAGAGGAACTTGGTGGTTTATAAATATTTTGAAAAAAATAGAAAGTATTGCTTAAATAATCACTATATGGAAAAAATACTCTCCCACAAAATCTGTTAAATAGGGTTAACGAACCAGCAGGAAAAGGTTTCAAACCTATTCCTCCAACTTCTAATTCAGAACAATTCTTTCAAGCCAAGTTCCAGACAGAAATAATGAGGAAAGTTGCTGAATATGGTCAATCTGAGTGAACATGAATTAAGTCAACTGTTTACAGAAATGTTTGCAAGCTGAGACAAATACATTCTGGATTGTTTAGTTATGTGCAAGGTGATTCAAAATACAGCAACTGTATTATGGCTGTTAAAAAAGCTTTGTCAAAATAAAGCAATATTGCTAAGGGCTCTTGAGACACAGATAGTAGACCCAGGCCAGTAAACAAACCCCAACAAAAGTGCACATAGTTTACAAAAAATACAAATGTCTCCAGCAAATCTATTCACATTTCTTTTCACGGAAAAATGTCAAACCTTATCAGAAAACTGCTTCTGTGCCCAGAATATTTGTTCTGCTTTGGGACAGTTTACTTTGGCAACTTGCTCAGCTTTGCATCTGTAATTAAATAATGAAGATGAGACAACATGACTCTGGAGAGATCATAGGAAACTGCATCTTATCTGTTTGCCTTTTATTTACAGAGCTCTTCATGCTTTGGCCTCCCTAATGCATTTTTCATTAAAGGAGAGCAAGCTTGACACACAACCTTCTCCCTCAGTGCACGCAGGAACTGTGATTCAGAGGCAAAGTCAGGCAGTTTCTACCACCTCAGCTTCTCCCCATTAGCAGTTTTTAAGAGATTTCCTCTGCTTTGGACAATAGACATGTCTCCCAGTGCTGCCTTGCTCTGTGATGGGAAAAAAATTCAAGCCCACTTCTGGTCCTGTAGAGGTAAGACCTCAGACTCTCCTATCTGGAATTCAGTTCACATCTAATTCAGTATGAGCATATATTATTCCCAGCATGGCATTATCCTGGTGTTTAACACTGCTCCACTGAGGAAGACCCTATAGACCCTTGGCAGTGTTTCACTGCCATGAGAGATGTCTCTGCTGAAGGAAATCCCCACCTGAAGGATTTGCCCAGAGCAACATATGAAACCCCATGGAGGGGGATATGAAATCCCACAGCAGCTGGAGATTTGGAGAGCTGGATGGCTCTCAAATGCTGATGAGAGGAGAGACCATGAACCTCATGCTGATGGTGGCACTGCCTTCTCCACGGTGCTCCTAGGGCCAGAGGAACAGTGGGCAGCTCACACAGTGACACCTCCCAGGAGGCAGAGGCAGAGCCCTGCTGGCATGGGCCACGCTGCAAGGCAGCAGCAGGATCCTGCAGTTCCATCTGCAGAATGGAGCAGCACTGAGCTCATCTGACAGCTGAAAGGTGAGGGCTCAGTCTGCTGGGGTTGTCTTGGCTACCTCTGTGGACAGTGCAAGGGAGGACTGCAAGACAGTGGAGAAGCATCCACTGCAGTCACCAGTCTCCCTTCCCTGGAATGCACGGATAACCAGCTCCAGATTAGCTGGGACTTAGTCACAAGGTGGATGTCTGTTTCTGGATGTGCAGCACTGAGCTCCCCCCACATGTTTCCTTCCTTCCAAAATACCTCCCTAGTGGGACCAGTTTCTCTAGTGGATGATAAAGACAATCTGGGGTACCTAAATCAGCTGTAAACTCCAACATGGCACTTACTAAAACTAAATAGGGTGTATCCCACAATTATTAATCTTCTACTCAGATGTTCTGGGGAAACCACTATATGGTGTCTGTGCAAAGAGGGTCATGGTCCTGCAACAGTGGGAAAGAACTGTTCTGCAACCATCTTGTCCAAAGGCCGGTGTGGAGGTGACTGTGAGAAGACAGGAGACCATGATGGCTCTCAAGCCACAACCATTACTGAATTAACCCCTCAGGCCCATACAAGTGATGAGTTTGGACTTCACCCAGTTTTTTGGCATCAATGGAGGCTGATATGAAAGCTTTGGCTGTGAAGAGAGGAGCAGTTTGATTTCTTTTCCACCTAAATCAGCTCGTGGTTGTGTGCAACATTTTATAACATCAGTGCTGTCAATTACCCTCCAGCCAGGAGTCTTGGCCTAAAAGAGTCTTTTTTCCCTCTGTCACTATTTCAGCATTCCCAGTGCTGTTATTCTGATAAGGAGATTTAGAAATGTTCATATTTTCTGACCAACAGCCTGGCAATTTCTCAACACAAAGTGCAACCTCCACAAGAGGAAACATCATCCCAAGTTGCAGAAAGATACGAGGTACCCCTGCTGGGATGCAGTGGTGGGAAATCTGCTAGCAATAACAGCTGCAACAGCAGCCCATAAAACATGCTTACCAGAGGCAGGATTCCCTGCAACACCAACCAGCTGCCCACTGATGGATGTGCATTTCGGAGAACCAATGATCTTTATAAAGACACCCCTGCTTGTGGTGCCCCCTTGGTGAGGGGTTGAGCATGAGGCAGAGGCTTATGTTTACATGGGAAATGTAAAGAGCTGTTGCACTTTTCCCCCCACGTAGCCCTGCCCACCCCAGGCACCAGCACAGTGCAGGCAGCACACTCCCACCAGCCTCCCCTGCCCGAGGGATGGTGGCTGTCACCAGTCTGGGTGGAACTACAGTGAGAGGCATCAATCTAGTCAATACCAATGGGTCCTCTACACCCAAACTGCACTTTGAGTGCCTACAAATGCCCAGTGAGGAAAAACCCCTTCCCACCCTGGGAGCTTTGCTCTTACAAGCTCAGAGGGGCATTCTGTCAGGAAAATACTAACACAAATCCCAGAGTAAAAATCCCATAGAAAAGTTGCAAAAAGAATATAATTTCCGTTTCTGTACACAAATTTTTCCAAACTCCTAAACAGCAATGCTCTGAGGCAGTCAGGGATATGTTTGAAAACAAACCCCTCATCAGGGATGGGAACTGAACAGCTCAAACATTCTTGTGACTAGGCAAAACAAGAAAAAACCAAAGCAAGGGTTTTCTCCTTGTCACCATCAGCTAGGATGTGTCAAGAATTTGCTTCCATAATGAAGAAAACTTGGCTGAAGCATTTTCAACCTGTAGAATAAATTAACTGGTTTTAAAACAAAACATAAACTTGTATCACAACTGACAGACAAGTTGCATCAGAGTGTCTTCAATTTAAAATTGAGCAAGTTATCACCAGTATTCCCTCTGGATTCAAAGTGATACTGCTTCAGTCATAATCTTGGCTCTTTCTGTCCTCCTGTGAGTTCCCTCCACCACACAACTGTGGAACTCTGATATTAAACTCATGCACTCAGATATTTCCAAGTATGATAAATTCTGTATGAAATGAGAAACTCCTAGAGGTGCCAGGAGATGGTGTTTCAAGGCTCTTTAGCAAGAGGCAACCAAGTAAGACAGGCCTCTGCACGCTGGGGGGGAAAAAAGACCAAGACATGAGATTTTCTAATGTGTCTCTCAAATGATGAAGTGCAATGTAAACTTTATAGCCAGCCAGTATCTTATAACTGCCTAAATACTTCTGACAATACAAAAAGCTATGTGTAGGTAGGCTAGAAATGCAAATTTTAAGTATTTTCTGAAACTCATCAATCCTCTTGAGTTGCTACTCTGTTTCTCTCTAAATAGTTATCTTTCCCTGGCTGCTTGCAGACCTCAGGAGCATCTTTCACTAGCCTGGGAGCTGGAGAAAGGACTCTACTTTATCAGCAAACACAACACAGACTAAGACAGGACAGCACATGGGTCAACTCAGTGAATGTGCTGTTATTCAGACACATAAACCAGAAAGGTCCTTGCCACTACTCATGTTGTGACACAGAGGCTCTAACTTGAATTTTAATGGAATAAATGGCTGGAAAAGCCCAGGCAGTGGTGTGGCCAATGTCTTGGCACCTTGTGTAGGCTGGAAAAGGACTAGTGGTGTCCTGAAAAGAGCACCTCCTGGTTACACCAGGCTCAAAAGCCTCTAAGAAGAATTTCTCTAAACAAACCATCTGGTCAACCCCACACATCCACTTATTTTGCCCAGTTTTAGACAGATTCAAGTTGACAAACATTTTCCAGAGATCTGACCTTTCTCAGTCTGCCCATCTCTGGCTTCTCCTTTAATTAACAAGTATTTTCTCTGGAAAGATCTATTACACATCTATTCTAAGAAAAAACTAAACATATAGAGGTTGTTCCCATCCAGAGCCCACTGCAGGGAGGGACCCAGGAGATCTCTGATGATAAACAGCAACCTGAAATCTGCTCCCATTTCCCCAAGGCCATCAGCAAAATGGAGAGTTTGCTCCCCTTGTAAACCCTTCAGATGCTGCCAAGGCAGAACAGACACCTCAGTATCCAGACCAGCAGCCCCAGAGTGCACAGAAACAAAAATGCTAAGGGAGGATTCATTTTCTCCCAGTGATGTCAAAAAACCTTTGTATCCTGCTTCGTGATGTGGCCAGGAATGCTGGAAGCTCCTAGGAGGATGAAGACGTTTCTTCACCTTAGAAGAGAGACTGCAGATCAGCTTGTCACAGGTTCTGGGTTCCTGATTTAAAACATGCAGCAAAGTCAGCTTTTGGTTTTTTCCTGAATGTAATGTCCATTCCCATTTCTCATTCCCACTCTGGTACGGTATTGCACAGGCCTTGACTCTGTGCCAACAGCACTCTTCCTGTGGTAAGATCAAATAAGATTAAAAAGATAAGATTAAGAAGATGACCCATCTTTTAAAATATAAGAAAAAGATTTTTTTTTTTTACTTTTTAAATCTGTATTTACTTTCAAATGGAGTCACAGTGTAGCCTCCAAAGGGGTGAGCTAGGATGAGTGGGGAGTTGCATGGGGCAGGACTGAGTGTAAAGAGGAGAGCAAGAGGTAGAAACAGTACAGAGAGCATTTCTACCAAGCATTGGTTTCAGTGAAATTAAAGCACCTCTACAACACAGCTTGGGTATGGTAAGTGCAAGGATGTCAGCATTGGTAGGAGCTTCCAGTTGTGTGGCTAGGCTTGAAGAGCATGAGCTGTGCAGCAGAATGACAAATCCAGCATGCACGGAAATGAGAAAAAAGCTCACAGCCTCTGTGGTAGCTCCATCACCCACTCCTTAGCCAGGCTTTCAAAGGTGACATTGGACTGCCCTCAACACCTGTGCTCCCATGGGACCATCCAGATGCACCATGGCAGAGTGGAGCCATTAAACACTTTGAAGAGTGGGGTGGGATCAATTCCGGGACAAGATGCTCGGAGCAGGAGGCTGCATGGAGATTGGACATTACTCTTTTTCTGCAGTTCAAATTCATCAGTCAATAGTCAGAAAAGGGACCCAAAGCATAAAACTGTGTGGAGCACAAGATCAGGATCCACAAAGAAGGGCACACAGCAGCAAATGGGCCCAGTGTTTGCCAGTGGTCTGAACACAGTGCTAGAAGAGCAACCACGAGTTGGTTATCAGAGCAATGGATACTCCAGATACTGTCAACAAAAGGATTCAGCCTGAGAGCCAGTGGGACCATGATTTACATTCAGCTATTTCACAAACCATGGTGTTCCCAGAAAACCTGATACAGAGCAAAGTAGATAAGAAGGTGAAGAAGGTTTCCAGAGGTGATCCAAGAAAGCACATGAAAAATGTCTGCATGAGAAAAAAAGCACATGGGAAAGGGCACAGTTTGTAACAGTACTGGGGGGAGAAAATACAATGGTAAAGTGATATTTTGAGCTGCAAGCTTCAACTTTGCAAGATACGTACAAGCTAGGAGGAGATGTGCTGTCTGAAAATACACTCCCTCAAGCATTAACAGCTGCCTGCCAAAGCACCTCCTAAATGTCATGATCTGACAGACAAAGTCCTGTCAGCTCACAGATGAAATGCAGCAGGATTCCCATGTGACTGCTGTGCATGAGATGCTGTAGAAGATGTCTGTAGCCAAGGGAGGCCAAGGCAGCAGATTCCTAAGCTCTGTCAGGAAAGCCAGGCAAATTCTCAGTGCTAGGTGGGTTTTGTGTGGTGGCGTGGTGACCACATCACCAACAGAGAGCAACACTTTGCAGAGAGTACAAAGAAGCCAGATAATGACTAAAATACCTCAGAAAAGAGCAGTCACTGAAAAACTCTTATCCTGATGCAGTGGAATCAGGGAAGACGTTAAACTTTACTGCAGATGCCAAAAAAGTACGGGCCAAGTCAGGCCTATATGAATGACTCAAGGAAGTTGTTTATCTACAGCAATGGAGACACAGAAAGAAAACTGAATGTTCCTTGCTGTCCTGAGCTGTCTGTGCTAACAGAAGCTACATTTAAACAGAGTATTATGGACATCCTGCCTTTCTTCACTTAGTACATGCCAGAGAAGAAGACGCCAGTTAGTGAAGTGGATTCAGACATTTTCTGATAGATTTTTTTCATTCCAGAGGAAGAAATAGCTATGCCACTTTTAATTCCCAACCGAAATGAACCAAATACATAAACAAAGCCTTTTCTTGTACCTTCCTAGAGCAGGTCTCAACATTTTTTACAAGCACTGCTCCATCTCATAGGCCCTTTGTGATGTATTGCATACGTGGGACAGAAAGCTCCAGAAAGGCAAATGAATTGCATAAAGCCTGTGGCAGTATTGGTAAATGAGATAAGATATGAATTCTGTGTCCTACTTAATAAAAAGGAAGTAATCTATCTTCTTTAATTGAGGTGTCCAGTTTCCTTTTCCAATCTATATATCAATAGATGCCTATTCTCTCTAGGGGTTCCAGATTTTACCTATTGTGGCAAGTTAAAGGAATAGTATGGTTTTTTACAGCTGTTTTTATAAAATGCTTAAGCATACCACATAAATTACTTCGTAAACATCAAAATATCACAATGTAAACCTCATTAAGCTTTAGTAGAAGTTGTCAGCTAAATACATGATTAAGAAAATTGGCAACCAACTTACTTCTTGGCTCTCATGCCTTAGAATTTGATTACTATAAATACATACAATTGCATGCATGGCCAAATATTGTACTTCAATATTTGTCCACAAAATGGATTTGAAATGCATGTAGGATGGTACAGATTTTGTCAGAGGAAGTTATTATCTGTGATAAAAGCAACTGTCGACATTAGAAATACAAACTAGAGTATTCAGAGGGAAAATTTAATAAAAACAAAACAAATGTGGATAGGAAAAGGGAGCTTAGTAGTATGGCAAAGCAAAGCCAGATGGAGCAGTAAATATCTGCCCAGAGGCAAACCTGGACTGCCACCTATCAGAGTGGCAGCACAGCTGGATTGGTTTTTACACTGGACATGGTGGGTAGGCAGAAACAGGCAAGTATGCACTTAAGCTGAGAAAAAGCCAGGCTACCCTTACATTTCGTTCTAACGTGTATTATCTTAAAAACAAGAAGGGTCATTTTGTCAGGGAGCATTTGGGGCTTGGGTTTGTGTTTAAAACAAATGCTACTACCAACATTTCATCTTAGCAATTGCGTCAGTTGCACAGGTGAGTAAGAAAGCAAGTGAGCCAGGAGCACTGAGTCAGTGTGAGCTTCTCTCCAAGGCCCAGTGGGCCACAGGAGATGCACCAAAGCTGTGCAACCCCTGCCCCTGGACCACCTCTGCCTGGAGTCCTACCCCCAGCTGAAGTGTCCTTTTCTCCCTCCTCTCCCAGAATGGAGCACGTGCNAAAAAAAAAAAAAAGCTTTGAAAACTGCAGAACAAGGCAGTCTGTGCATCCAGCTCAAGCACACTTCTCCAGGATGAGCAGGTTTAAGGGCAAGGAGCATTTCCTTCATGAAACTCACTCTGAGAGCCAGTGACTCCACTCAGAAAACCCGGAAATATTGAATAAATTAACTGTAATGTGTAATTTTAACTATAATGTATAATTCTTTTTTCAATTGAGAATGTCATAAAGAGGATGTTACAGCAGAATGCAGACTCAGAACAAGCTGGCTCACATTACTGTCTTCTGGGTTTTTTATTTTCTTATTTGCTCTTGTATCCTGAAGTTATATCACTCCATAGTAACAACCTGCTGAAGGAGAAGTGGATTTACAGCACTTTTCTCTAGTTCTTAGAGTATTTCAGTCACTTGGTTGCCATTTCAGAGTTAAAGGAGAAGTAACTACACATTCTGGACTGACCTAGTTTTTTCCCCCTTTCTTAAAGAAAGTTTTTTCAGTGACAGATGTGACAGAAAATGTGTTGTGTTGTGCTGTGGGAGGGGAACAGTGTTTATTATCCAAGAGATACGTCTGAACTAAATTATCATGCTCTAAGGTTTGGATTGATTTTTCAGTTAACAAACTGTTTTACCATGTTCCTCTAAGTGTTGTCTGTCAGTGTTTCTCTCAGGAGTTTATACTGACCATCAGCCTCAGTGCAAGCAGGGCTGGGTAGAGGGGCACCAGAGCCTACAACGGGGAGCTGAGGTCCACACCTCTGAAGTCAAAGTGGGGAGGAATTCTTGTTCAAAACTGCTGCCCACAAAGAATAAAGATGTTAACCTCCATAGAAGATTCTATTCCTGTGCAGCCAGCTGTGCTGCCCCTGGAGCTCTCCCTGAGACAGGAGTTGCCAAGTCCAAGATTTAAACCACATTTCCAGCAGATCCATGTGGAAATCCCCAGCCTGGTCACAAAGGCATAAATTGGGGGTGCACTGGGAAGTCAGAGCCAGGCATGGCCCTGGCACGGGTCAGGGGAGCTGTGCTGCAGCGTGGGTGTGCCCCTGCCACAGAGAGACCTGGCTGGTCATGGCTAACAGGGACTGAACACCCAGGGGAAAGCTAGGGGGGACAGGGGAGAAGGGTGAGAGTTGGGGGCACCAAAGAGACTCAAGGTGGCTGCAGGCAAAGGGCTCCACACACATTCACAATAATAACTTGGGAGACACTGCTCTTCTGAGGGTGATTTCCATCCTGTGTAATTGGTGTCAGGAGCAAGGCACCATCTGCCAGAGGTGGGTGGGGATTTGGGATGTAGAGGCACTGTCACAGAGCAGATGTGGCACCTTCCTTTATGCTAACCAAATGTCAGTGCCAAGGAAAGGAGAGAAAGAGCAGCAGTGAAATGGAGATGAGTGTGACCATGGCATTGGCACCCATGTACTGGCACCTGGGGAATGGACAAGGAGGCATTTGGTGGCACCATGCACAGCTTGACTGCAGCAAACTGCTTTCAGTGCCCTGAAACCCCACTCCAGGGATGTTTTCAGTCAGAACCAGAAGGCTTTTCCAGCTCTCTGTGAGTTCAGTTTCTCATGGTGATGATATCCTTCATGGCTCCCTGAGCTTTCATGTGGCAGCAGGACTGGGCTTCTGAGCCACAGACAAAACTTCCAGGTGCACAGAAAAGAAGAGGTAGCTGAAAAGCAAAGGTGGAAATAAATTTATGGTGATACTTTCCCTCATAAAGAATCAGGACAATTCTCCATAAATCTTTGTTGCTTAAAGTATTGAGCAACTCAACTTGTACCAAAGAGAAAAATTAACAGAAAAAGCAATGAAACAAGACCCCCCCAGACTGGTACAACTAAGTCTTCCGGATACGACTGCCCCAGCAGAGGTGCGTAGTCCTCTCACCTTTTCCACTCTGATTTCTGTGTGTAGGCAGTGTTGTGCATTATATTCCCAGATCTGATGCCAGGTTTGTGATCTAGAGAGTCCAGAGATACTAGGAGCTCACCTACAGGAAACACACTGCAGGAGCTGTTTGCCATCTTACCACTGGGGGCTGAAACCAACAGAGCAACCCACCAGCTGGACCCAGCACTCACCCTCGTCTTTGAGGAGCAGAGGGTGGACAGAGCGAAGTGACAGGGGTTGGCTGACAGGGTCACTCACTGAGGAAGCTGAGAAATTATCTCATGTCTTGTGAATGCTGATCCTATGCCCTTTATACAACTCAATGAGACCTTAAATTGTATGCTGTGGAGAGTCAAGATCATAAATAAAAAGGAGGGCTCTTCAGATAATGGCATTCCAGTAAGCTTACAAATATGCCTCACTTGGGGACATATTACATTACAACTTTGGACTTGCCAAATTATCTTCTGTTCTATTTATTACCAGCAGCCTTATATCACATTCATATTTTAAGTTCTTAATTTGTGCAACTTTCATTATACCTCAAAAAAATATTATTTCTTTAGCCCCTTCATCTCAATTCTCTTAACACACAAGAATCAGAATTGACCAAGGTCATCAGGAAGAACCCTGACATAGCCTAACATTTCCCCAGCTGCCCAGCTGAGGAATCATTAATACTGCAGCCTCACAATCAGCCCCATAGCAAGGGACTCACCTTCACTGGCACTGTCCAGCCTCAGGCTGATGCTTCAGAAGTCAACTTTTGGCTCCAGGAGAGCACAGGCCAATAAAGTGAGAAGTTTTACATCAAGGAATTACAAGAATTACAGGAGGGACACCAAGTATAGGGAAACAGATGTGTTCTGACGGCACATATAGAAAGATTTGAATTATGCAGCACAAAGAGGCCAACCCAGTTCTGTCAAAGTTCTCTGAGGTCCTGCTCAGGATTTCAGACATGCTTTATGAGGAGCAGCTTCTGCTCCAGGACACATGTTTCTGTTTGGGCAGGATCAAGTCCTGAGAGTTTCTGGTGCTTGTTTCAAAGAAATCAGCCTCAGCCTTAGGTATCCAAGTTGGCAGTTGTAAATATTTATTCATTAAAGAAAGTTCTTGTTTGCTCCCGATGAAGCTTCACAGCCTTCTAAAGACTCACAAACAAGGGAAATGTATGGGCAGAGAAGAGGGGGAGGAATTTCTTCCCTTTCCTTATAAGCTGAAAAAAAATTACAAAACCAGCTTGCCTTGTGGAAAATAAACTTGTCCAGTTTTGTATACATGTGTTTACTGTACAAACTTTCAGTGACTCAGATGTAAAATGTGCCTCAGGTTTGTTATGTGTTTTGTTTAGTTTTCTAACTATTCCTGAGAAAACATGAGCCACAGTTCAGACTGATGTCTGTACCATCCCGTAGATTTCAGGGGATGCACAATGAAACCCCAATCCTGTGAGTATTTGTGCATGCATGAATAGACCTGCATTCACTGGGCTTTTTCATGCATGTAATCATCTGCAGGATCAGGGCCTCAGGCACAGTGCAGAACTTGTGTTCCTACATTTACTTGGGGCTGGAATTTGTTGCATTATTTTGACATAAACTGTTCATCTCATTTCAGAACTCACTGCTGCATTCACACCACTATTCACAACTGGGCAGGACTGATTTTAGGCGAGCTTGAAGAGACTGCTGATCTCCTCTTCCTTTCCTGTCTGCATTGGTCTCCGTCACATCCAATGTACCTCCTTTTTCATCATCTTGCTTCTCCCGCAGCTCTCTGATTAGGTCACATTTCAATTTGTGCCTGCAGAGTTGCTCCCATGTTAGTGGCTGGCAGCATTACAAACACAGTTTCTTGGCATTCCTGACTGAACCGAGTCAAAGACCTCCAGGTAGCTACAGATACTTGGAAACTGTTTCATGGGTTTGAGCTATTTCTGCTTCCTTGTGATGCATAGAGAAAAGCTATGATGTGGCTGCTAAAAAGCATTTGATTTTTTTGGAACTACAGGGATCTACTTGTGTCTCATTTTGCTTGCCTGGAGAAATTTATTGTGACTTCAGATGCCTTAATTGAGGGCCTGAGGGTGTTGATCTTCAGCAGCAGTCCCATCTATTCCCCACATCCATCAATCACTGAGGTTAAATAGCGTGCAGTACTAAAAAAAATCTCAGCATTTGGTAGTCCACAGTCCCTTGGATCATGTATTTAATTTCATTCATTCAGTATCTAGCAGGGGGTAGGTAGAAAGGAGCCCTCTGAACCTACCTCCTGTTGGTCTGGGAAGTTGGGATGGACACCAGAAACCACACGGGAGTAGCACCAGGTAGTTTGGGAGTCAAGCCTTGACTTCGATTGTAATTACATTTTTGGGCTTCTGATTTTTTTTCCTTCTGTTTGTGATGAGAATACCCTTTGGTGAAATAAATTCACACCT
The DNA here is from genome assembly GCA_013400775.1 of Chaetops frenatus. Lineage (NCBI taxonomy): Eukaryota > Metazoa > Chordata > Aves > Passeriformes > Picathartidae > Chaetops > Chaetops frenatus. The sequence continues at coordinate 415,025 of VZTR01022328.1, read as the reverse complement.
TAAGTTGGCTCACGGTCATTTGAGTCAGGCTGGCAAAGATGGGGTGCTTATGTGGAAATGGCAAAGCCAAAATGGAGCGGGGAAGACCTGCCCTAGAAGCAGGGATTTGGACCTCAGGATGTCAGAGGGAATCATAGAGCCATTGAGGCTGGAAAAGATCTTGAAGTTCATTGAGTCCAGCTATTAACCCAGAACTGCCCAGTCCACCACTAAACCATTTCCCTAAGTGCTAACATCTACATGTCTTTTAAATACCCCCAGGGATGGTGACTCCACCATTTCCTTGGACAGCCTGTTCCAGTGCTTCACAACCCTTTCAGTGAAGAATTTTTTCCTAATATCCAATCTAAACCTCTCCTGGTGCAACTTGAAGTCATTTAGTCTGGTCCTGTCACTTGTTGCCTGAGAGAAGAGACTGACCCCACATCACTACAACCTCCTTTCAGGTAGTTGTAGAGAGCAATAAGATCTTCCCTGAGCCTCTTTTCTCCAGACTAAACACCTCCAGTTTCCTGGATCACATCAGACTTGTGATCCAGGCCCTTCACCGGATTCATTGCCCTTCTTCAGATCCAGGAAGAAATGCACAGGAGTTTCTTTCCATCCTAATAGGGCCAGCAGGGAAATTACAAATGCCAAAGCCTGGGACGAGGAGAGGGGATGTCTCTGAAAGGTGTAAGGTTATGTCAGGACCCCTATTCCCTGCTAGGCACAGAAAATGCAGAGAGACCAAACATCTCCAGGCAAACACCCAAGCAACACTTCTGCACACAAACATTTCAGTTACTTGTCTGTTTGTGAACAGAAATACATGAAAACTACAATCCAGTTTCACAGGCTCTTGGTAGCATGCTGTTTATTGTTCCCGGAGGAACAATAAGGATTCTTAAAAGCAGATGGGCTCAGACACTCTGGTGATTTGCTGTAGAAGCAAAACAATGGGCCAGATTTTTTAAAAATAGAAAATAGGTCAATTTCACAAGTAAAACCCACTCTCTTCTATGCAGAAAGTGGGACAAGATGGACAATGTTTTGCAGCACTTCTGCAGATGCAACTGAGTAAAGGGTTTTCCTGACATGGTGATCACAGAAGAATCAAACAAGAACAAGGGCTTAAAATTAAATATAAGCACAGGATCACAGAATGTTTGAGGTTGGGGGTCTGAAGGTCATCTGGTCCAAAACCCTTTCTCAAACAGTGCCACCTACAACAAGATACCCAGGACTGTGTCTCCAATGATGGAGGTTCCACCACCTCCCTGGGCAACATCTGTACTGGATCTGTACTGGATCTGTACTGGTGCTTGATCATCCTCACAGTGAAAAAGTGTTTCCTGATGTGCAGAGGGAACCTCTGGTGCTTCAGTCAGTGCCCATTCCCTCTGAACCTGTCACTGAGCACTGCTCAAAAGAGTCTGGCAGAGTCTTCTTTGCACCCTCCCTTCAGGTATTTAAACATGTTAATAAGATTACACACACACACACACCCCTCAGTTATCTCCAGATCAAACAGTCCCAGGTCCCACATCCTTTCCTCAGAGACGAAATCCTCTGGTCCCTTAATCACCTTTCTGGCCTTTCATTGGACTCTCTCCAGTGTGTCCATGTCTTTCTTGTCCTGAGGAACACAGAACTGGACAAAGCACTCCAGATGTGGACTCACCAGTGCAGAGCAGAGTAGAAGGATCTCCCTCTCGACCCACTGGCAATGCTTTGTCTCCCACAGCTCAGGACACCATTGGCCTGTTCTGCTGCAAAGGCATGTTGCTCACTCAAATTCAACTTGGTATCTGCCAGGACCACAAAGTCCTTTCCTGCCAAGCTGCTTTCCAGCGAGGTGACCCTCAGCATACACTGGCACCTGGGACTGTTTCTCTCCAGGTGAGGGATTTGGTGCTTATCCATGTGGAATTTCCTGAGGTTTCTTTCAGCAGATTTCTCTGGTCTGTTGTGGTCCCTCTGGATGGCAGCACCACCCTCTGCAATATCAACCACTCATGACAGGTCATCAGCAAATTTGATGAGGGTGCATTCTGCCCCACCATCCAGATCGTTAGAGAAAATGTAAAACAGGACCAGATTCAGTGTTGCCTCTTGGGGTGCAGTGCCAGTTATTGGCCTCCAATTAGACTTCATGCCACTAATCACCCTCTGGACCCAGACAGTTCTCAATTCAGCTTCTCCACTTATTCAGCCCATACATCAACAGGGCAAAGGCCCTGAATCCCAGGTAGACAGCATCCAGTGCTCTCCTCTCCTTTACCAGACCAGTCATTTCATTGTAGAAGTTATTAAAAGTGGTCAAACATGACTTCCCCTTGAAGTCATGCTGACTGCTTCCAATGATTTTCTTCTCCCAAATGTGCCTGGAAATGGTTTCCAGGATGAGCTGCTCCACCATCTTCCAGTGATGGAGGAGAGTCTGACTGGCCTACTGTTCTCTGGGTCCTTCTTGCCATATTCTTGAGGATAGGCATGACATTTGCTTTCCTCCAGTTTTTTAGTATTTCTCCCATTGCCATGATCAAAGATTATCAAGAGTAGCCTTGCAATGACATTTGCCAGCTTACTCAGCTTTCATGGGTGCCATCTGAGGCAAGAAGGCACTCAGTCCTTCAGCCTGTTCCGTATCCTGTGTAATCACATCCCCCCCTCATTCAGCAGTGGTTCCACCTTTTCTGGGGGCTGCCTTTTGTCACACACATACCTAAAGGAGCTCTCCTTGGTTTTTGGCATCCTCGGCCAGATTCAATTCCATTTGGGCTTTGGCTTGCCTAAGTTCACACCTCAATATTGAATGTCTCTACATTGTCCCAGGTTACCCATTCTAGCTTCCTTTCTAATGCAGCATAAGGATGGTGCAATGAAGGATTATCCCTTTACTCCATGGAATAGTCACTGTCAAAAATTAGCCTGAATAAACTCAAATCTTTACAAAGACTGAGAAAATATAAAATCTGTAAAGACTTTTTATGAGCAAAGCACCCATCTTACTTCTTCATGCATCTAGAGAAGGCTGAAAGAGAACTTCAGGTGGCCCAACCCAACCTCCTGTAGGTCAGCATTACACCTGGATTGAAACCAGTGTATATGCATATACACACATCAAACACATGTATATACACTTCAAACTCCATGACTGAAACCAACTATATAATATAAATATCAGGTATTATATACCATGTATAATAAAGCTCCTCTTTAAAAGCTAGTTGGCCCTTTGCTTTGATGAGTTAACATATTTCAGAGGGTGTATATCTGATTCATGATTAAAGGTTATGTATTTCTAGCACCAGAAGAAATTAAACTAATTTGCTGATCCTGTAGGTAGTCTGGTGTTAAAAAGAATTGTTGTTTCTTTTTACATGGTAAACTCAGTAACCATAGGTGGAGGGGAATTAACCCACATCAAAAAAAAAAAGAACCAGTTTTCCTAAATGAAATTTTGTAATATGAAAGAAATACTTTAAAGAAACTAATGAAGTCTAAATATTGCATCATAATTTGAACTATTAATGTTGGTATCATTATTTTAAAATACATGTTACTATAGATACTATATTTTTCAGACATCCAAAGTAGGGTAAAAAGAGAGTGCCAGAAAAAATTGACAGGTTTATTTCAGCTGCAAAATTTCCTTGTGTAAACTCCAGGCTTACAATTATATATTATAAATATAGTGCAAGTTCTGTGTTTGAAGCTGTCCAATACTGTCAAGAGAACTAATACATTCACTTTGATTTTCATGACATAAAAGATCAAATATGCTCAATAGCTGATGCTGAATGTCAATGACATACCAGGAGGAAGGATTTTTTTTCCACATGAATATGGTATGAGAGGAATGTATTGGGAATACTGTCATTGCCCACAACAAGCCCTTTTCTCAAGAGCATGTCTCTCCTAAAAAATGCTGAAACTGGGCAGTACAAGGGGCCCCTCTTCCCATTTCCATGCTTGGCTGTGCAATCTGTACTGTTTCCATCTTTGGGGCATTTGCAATGCTAAACTTAAGGCTCTAAATCCCAACTCTTCCCAAAAGCAAGCCCTGAAGGGTTCCGTTTAGGTGGTGCACAGATCTCAGCAAGACTGGAAGGGAAATCCTAAGTGTCTCCAACATATGTAATTGAGCCATTCCATTCTACCCATGAACCTGTGACCCAGGTTCTGCCCTCCTTCCCCCTCCAGCCCACGCAGTCTACATCCAAGAGACTATCCCACATCACCAAGCCCCCAGTCCTACCCCTGTGCCACTATGACCTCTGTATTCCACACCCCCAGGTCACCCCTGGTGCACTTCCCCCTCCTCCTGCATCTTGTCTCCTTTCCACATCAAGTGTGTGCAAGAACAGCAGCACAAGTCAGGCACTGGGACTTGCACACCCCAGGTTGGATGGATGAACAATTTTTGACCTTTTAGAAGTGTAGACCATATTTGACTCTAGTTTGTCCTTCAGACTGATCCTGGTATCTAGGCTCAGCTACCTATAACTTCTCAAATATGTGAGAAAGGCCATTTTCCAAAGGGCTGCACCCACTTTCTGCCTGCCCTTGCTCTGTGCCAATGCAGAACAACTCCACTGTGTGTGTGGATGAAGTGAAGAGTCAAGAGAAGGTTGAAGAAAGGTTCCTGTTGATTGCCACAAGCGAATGTCCTCTCGGTAACATGTCTAAGCTAGGAAGAAGTCTGTGACAGATGATGAATGTGCTGGTGTAACAGGCACATGCTTGCATTGGTGGTAACTGACTTATGCCATGTTTTTCAAATGCAGTTGGTGATTTTGCACATCGCAGTTCCTATTTGCCACTGCTTTGGAAGCCTACTTTGAAAAAGAGGGGTGCAGCCTCTCTGAAAAATTAGACTGACAGAAAAACAAGTGGTTCCAAGCAGGTTTTTTTAAGATTCTTTTGCCAGGCTTTTATAATCTTCAAAGGCATCCTGGGCACCTGTGAAAAAAAGTTGGAACTGCCTCTTCATGGCGAAGATATATCACTCAGCCCTGCCAGTGCTCAGGCTTGGAGCAGCAGAAGCAGGTCAGCAAAGTGTGTGCATTGAGCACTGATACACCCGTGAGGCTTCTAAAACCATAAGCAGGAGAAACCTGCAGCCTCCTGCATATGCATGGATAAAACCAAAAGCCCAACACAACTCACCTCCCGTGGGAATTTCACCTTTCTGCACAGACTTGTAGGTCATCTCATTTACAAAGGACGCATCTGACAAGGGGGAACAAAATAAGCTGCTAGTTTTCAAAAAGAACAACTGCAAGTAGAACTTGTTAGCCAGGGTGATGATTTCTCATCCACTTAGGGTATTTTTGACAAGAGGAAAAGGCCCATCCTCCCTGGGTGCTTCTTCCTTAGAAATCTGCCCTGGCAGTTGCAATCTGCCTCTCAAACAGTTGGTGTTTTGAATCCAAGCAAAAGCTTTGGCAGCTGTAAACTTAGCACGGTCTCATTTTAAATGATGAGAGGAAACAGGCTGACAGTGAGCTGATTAGAAAGCTCTTAGAGCTCTCTCTGCTGAGTGGGGAAAACAGGACAATTTTCTTCATGTGTTGCCAGAGATGGACAGAGGGGCAGCCAGAGCCTGGCTTGCTGTCCTCACAAGATTGTGAGGATGTGGGAAAAGTCCATTTCAGGGAGGCTGAGCTGCCCTCGCCAGCCTGTCCCTTCCTGACAGCCTCTGCTCTGAAGATAACGAGGGAGGAAATAGCAAAACACGATGGTAGAGACTAGATGAATTTGCAGAGACAACTGCAAGCTGTTTCCTGGCCCCAGCCTTATCTGGAGTCCCAGAAAATAACCCTTTCTCTGTGGCCAATAAATAACTCATTATGATTAGGATGAAGTATCTGGTTAAATTTCTGCTGCTGAGGATAGCAGGGTGTGCCTTCCACAAAGAGCAGGACCAACAGTATTTGCAGCCATGCTTTGGAGCATGGATTGGAGGGCTCTGCAGAATCCTCTCCCCAGGGACATGTGGGTTAAGTCAGTGTTGTTTAAGCACGTGATAAAAAATGAAAACACAGAGACAGGATGGGAAGAAAGGGTTAAAAGAATGCACTTGAAAAGCAATGCAGAGGTTATTGAATGGACAAAGCAGCAAGCATTAAAAATAATTCAGCCAAAAAATAAAATAAATACCAAAGGAAATTACTTCATTGCAGCCCACACTGCGTTATCAGTACAAAAGCTCTGAGAGCTGCTGTTCTTTTCAAAATGGAAGCTGACAGCTGATCTAAACATAAGGTCATGAGGACAAGGAGAAGATGGAGGGAGGCTCAGGAAGGGGATGGGCAGAAGATGCACCAGACCAGCAAGGGTTTAAGACTACAGGCAAACACAGGCAGCACCAACCACAAGGACAGGCAGCTCTTTTCAGCACTCTGCCATGAGCTCCTAACATTTATCTGAGCTGAAGAAGATGTATTCTAGCTCAGAGGTCATCTCTGACCTGTTGTCCAGCAGTGCCTCTGCCTATCACATGTCAAACTTCAGGGCCCAGCCCTCACATTTCTCCAGAAAGCTGCCACTTGCTGTTCTGCCCCAACAGCTCCACCCCAGGGTTCAGTTCCCCAAGGAACTGAAGCAACAGTTCCCCATGATGGTTCCCCAGGGCTGTGTTTGGACAAACAGGTCAACAGGTGCTTGATTCCCACTGAAAACTTCACACAATTTGGGTTGTTTTTTTATTTTCATTACAATTTTTATCTAGCTGTAAGAATACAGTGCAACTTGTGTGGGTCTCCACCACATTACATCCATACCTGCCTTGAAGGGCCACCCCTAGAGTATCCTCAAATTTACTAGCCACAGCTCCACTCTACCTCTGCAAGAAAATGACCTCTGTGAAGCAATCAAATTTTTGCTGGTCTCCTGAGCAGACAAGAAGGCAATTTACACTGCAGTTCATTCCTGCTACCTTCAGAAAGAAAAAAAAAAGGAAAAACTAGAGAAGGAAAAAAACACTGCTCAGTGAGGCAAAATGCAGTTCAGCCATATGGTGGTACCTATAAAACCAACCATCTTAAATGTAAATTTGGGGTGGGGTAGAGAATTTTATCCTTTATAATGAAATAACTAGGAATAATAGTCATAAACTCTTTCATTGAATTTCCTGGGGTCTGAAAGATGTCTGGGAGGATTATGGGAGGAATACATTTTGCTGTAGCTGTGCTTGAAATAGTCTCAATTTATGGCTCCATCTGTAACTGCTGCAGTTCCCCTGAAGCAAGCACTGAAACCATCCCTGGAGTTGAGCACTGCTGATGTTACAGCACAGCAGCCAAACTCCATGCTGGGACAGGCCATGGTCTGCTTTACCTTTCCCTCCCTTGGAAGGAGCCCACTTTATCATTCCCTAGCCCTGGGTGCAGCCCCAGTGGGGTGCCAGCCCACTGCCACCTCCATGGGATGTGACCAGAGGCTGGGTCACACTCAGGAGCAAAGCTGCTGCTACCAGAGGAGTGGGCTTCCCTTGCCAAGCCAAGAAGGGGCACCACCAGTCCCTGCTGGAAACTGTGACACAGAGGGAGAGTAAAGAGGACACAGCAACACAGCTGTGCCTTTCAGCAGTGATATGCTTTCTTATCCCTTGTCCTAATTTGGCTCTTTCCATGTTGCGGCCTTATGATGCTATCAGAGAAACCTTATCTTAGTTTTGTTGAAAAAACAGTCCTATATCAAGCAGGGATCCTTGAAAGATTGAAGAAGGGGAGAAGGATTCATTGGCATGGACACACATATTTGCAGAGGCAGATGACCTGTTCTCCACAGTATCCAGAGCTTTCACAGTATTCCAAATCGACCTGCATGCCTCCAGCTGACTTCCCATAAAAATGCTGAAGGGTCTTTGATCTCAGGATACATGTCCTTATGAGAAGGGGAGGGGTAAAATCACAGAGATTGGGCAAACACTTGTCAGTAGTTACTGCAACTCCTCAGACCCCAGACAGCCTTTGTGGTCTGTGCCAGAGATTGCAGATTTGGTTTGATCAGTCATGAGTTGAAAAGGCAGAGCAGAGCTGCTCAGGTCAAATCAGATCCTTAACTGCTTGCTTTAGTGATGGGTGGGGAAGTTGAGTAAAAATTAGGATGATAAGAAAAAACAACAGCAAAAAAGAAAGACTAATGGGAAATGACATACTGAAAGTATCAACCTCCCTGCAACACATCATCTGAGCTTGGATAGCAGTTAATGGTTCAGCCAGTTTCCCAACTCAGCCTCCTCAAATTCTCCAGAAGTAGCAAAATATTTAGAAATTAAGTGTTTCCTTGGAACACACTATATCCCCAACTTTGCAGCCAACACATATAGCACAGATTTTTTCATGTTACCATCTATTATTTTTCTCTGATGCTAGAACAGAGCTCTGACCCTGAAGGGGATAAAACTAGTCCAAAGGATAGCAGCTTAAATGTCACTAAAAATTAAAAAAATTGTTCAGATAGATATTCTTTACTTACATCTCTGACAGAAATTCCTCAGTGAGAAAAGAATTTCAGGCTGTAACAGAGCGGTCAGATCTTTACTGGTTCCTGTCTTCTCACTGACTCAATGCTTATGGAGTATGCATATAATGGTTTTTCCCCTGAGAAATCAAATTTATCCTAAAATGCCATGGAATTAAAGGGATGGACTGCCCTCCTGCTTACCTCTGCCAGAACACCCCTCATGTTAACAGCTTTGTACAGGAAAAGTTAAACAAACTGTCCACTATCATCCTGGCTGTACAAAAGAGAAAGAGCTCTTATGTGCATTGGGTCTTGTTGCTATCTAAAGCACTGCAGTTATTCTGGAAAAAGAAATCAGCCATTGAGAACCTAAGCTAAGGCCTGAATAAATAATTCGAGGCTGATATAAAGGCAGGGCATGTAAACTGAGAAATGTATGGCTGAAAAAGCAGTGGTTTGGTTCCCCTCCACCAAACCACCTCTTGGGAAGGGATACATGCCAAAATACTGACACCAGGTACTTAGGAGCAAAAGGAGCACACTGCAAATGGAAACCTGCAGGTAGCAGACAGTGCACAGTAGACTTCATTGTCTATTACCTAGGAGCCAGAAGAATAAAGTGTATAAACAGAAGCAATAACCTGTGATGGGCAACACCCCAGAAGTTCGGTCTAGAGACAAGATCCCGGGTTATTTGAAAAATCTTCCCAGGACGTGGGGTGATAATGTCTTCTGAATAACATTTCCAGTAAACACAGACCTTCCTGGACCAGATCTGCAGAAGCCTTGCCAAGGAGACCACTCTTGCATGTCTCAATGCATCTCCTTCCATGAGGGGTGAGGTCAGGGACTGATGTTCAGCTGTCTGTAGAGCTCACCTCATGTGAAGATGATTCACTGTGTGACTAACTGGTAGCTCAGATGAATATGGAAAACATGGAAATGATACTGAATCCCAGTCATTAATCCAGATTAATTTGCAGAAAGGACAAGTAACTGTCAATCCTTTTGCTTGAGAGAAGTGGAAAGCTGGAGCAGCTGGGGGCTGTGATGAAGAGGGTGAAATAGAAAATTGGTAAAGATTTTATTCCAGGTGTCTCTGGTTTATGTGTCCCCATGTTGTGAGTGTGGAAATCCTGGGACCATTTGCACGGCAGGAGGAAGAAGAGGCAAATGGAAAGCTGCCATGTTTACCAGGAGGTAAATTTCAAAACCAGCTTGTTAAATATGCATTGCATATACACTTAGCCACAGAAAAAAAGGAAGTAATTCATTCACCAATTTCTATAGTGAAGATTAATTCAATATTTATTCCATGCCCATATGCCAAGCACACTCCTGATACAAACCTACAGTTGCACACCCATAGACATTCATGGGTGCACATACCCCCACACGTGGAGGCATCCCATCTGTGGCACTAAATAACTTATGAAGAGGTTTAGTTGTATTTTATCTGGAACAAAAACTAGATCTGAATGTGAAAAGACAATCAAAAAGCCATAATGTTGAGACTCCAAAAACAGGAAACATCTGTCTGGGGAGCAGGCACAGCCTGCCCTGACACTGAGCCATGGTGCAAGGAGGTGTGCCCCCAAACCATGACTCTACAGAGGGATGGGGACACGTGTGACCCCACTTGGCTTTCTATTTTCCCGTGCTTATCACCCTGGAATATTATGCATCCATGACTATTTGTACAGTGCTATGCATACTGCACCAGCACTATCATGCCCAACAGAAACAGGACAGATGAAAATGAGAAGGCTCAAGGCAGTTATTTTGGAGCTCCAAGAGTAAAATCATTATTCAGCATGGGAGGTGGTTATGGTGCTTGGCTGTGTGGTGACACATTTGAGCTGGTAGGAGCTGGGGCTTCTAGGTAAGCTTCAAGGAAATCTGGTCAACAGTGAAGGTATTTTCAGTCTATCACAGAAAATGGGAGAAGTTATTCATCTGAAATCCATGAGGTTTAGAAGGCCCCCAGCTGAAACCAAGGCTTTCAGAGTCTATTTTCCAGAGGTTCAAAGAACATCAAACAAACAAACAAACAAAAACACATCTAGAATATGCAAAGGAACAAGAACATGATAGAGAGCAGAGGGAAAAGCTGGTGTTGAAGAAAAGGGGCAAGTTGTGTTTTTGGCTGTATGTTTCACTGTAGAAAGCAAACACAGCATAATGGACACTCTAGTGCTCCAAAAACCACATCTCAGAGATACCATTAGCTCAGGACGTTCACAGCATATATAAGCTGAAAAAGACAAATATATACTTTGTGTAATCACAGTCCAAGTAAAGACTGCAGAGACCATTACCACACCAGAAGGATAACCCAGCCAACCACAGTCTCATAGGTTATAAAAAACTGCATTCAAGAAACTCAAATAGGCTCCACAGAGCTCTTGAAATGACAGAAATGGCAGGAAAGCAAAAGCTTTTCTGAACTGAGGGGACAAACCCTGCCCCACCAGTCATACAGCACAGTGTGAGCTGTGCATAATTATCTGAGGATAGAGTCATAAAGAACAAGAAAATAATTCTCTTTAAAGCCAATAATTGTTTCCTATGGTTTCATAAAGCTGTGCTGAATGAAATGCATTTGTTATATTGTGACCGTGGGTCAGAGAAACCACAGTAAGGGAGGAAAATGCAGGAAGATTATATGTTGCAAAGAGACATAGCTGCACTAAAGATGAACATAAAAAGCAAAACTGAATAGAGATCTAGAATTTCTAAATTACCCTTGGCCCAAATATCTGGCTTACCACTGAAATAGTATAATTATAAAGCTGGCATAAAAAACAGGACATGGATCTAGTTACTAATTTCTTACTAGCAATAGCAGCAAAACAGTATCTGCCAGTAGCGGGTCTCTTGACAAAAACCTTGTGTCTTCTACATGATATGACCTATAGGGAAAACTGTTTTTAATCAGGCAAATCTATAAATGGTATGCAGTTGTGGTTGGTCCTCTCAGATGTCAAAAGGAACAGAGGAGAAAGTGGGGGAAAGGGAGGGGGGATATTCACTGTAACTTCTGATTTAACACTTCACTTTCTCTGAGATACACACTGGAATTTTGTAGGTTTAGGAGACTGCCTTTTTCATGCAGGCCAGTGATGGCAAGGGCATCACCTCAAAATTTAGGTGAAAAAATTAGATTAAATAAAAACCCAAACTCTTCCTAGTAGTATTGTTTTAGCCCTGTGTTCAGCTCTGACTGCAAATACAGGGGGCTTTTCATTGCTGCAGTTCTGAACTCAGCCACTCTAATCTCTTGTTTTCCAGCACACACTTAAGCCTAAGCACATGAGCTAAACCACTGAAGTCAATGGCACTGCTCTGGTGCCAAGAAGTTAAGCATGTGTTCAGGTGTCTCACTGAGCCTGTCCAAAGAGCTTGGACAGAAAATAATTCTAAATAGTTTTCTTTCTCTGTGGTAGGTGTCCATGAAACAGCAATCAATAGAGTGGTGTCAGTGAAATAACAACATTTAAATGTCTTACACCATATCATAGCCCATACATAGTGTATGGTTGTGTGGAGATTTTTGTCTAAACTTTCACCAGTGAAAAATTGTCTTCAACAAAACTGGACTTTTTTTTGCCATGTTTCTGCTTTTTACTGAGGTGTTTGAGCCTTTGACAAAAACCTGAACTCCTGAAAATCTAATAGCTTGGCTCCACTGAAAAATGCAGAGTTTTTGGTTAAGAAAACCTTTTAATCTTCTGATGAAAAGACAAAATTTTGTGCAGAGCCAAATCCAAGTCATTGAGCTATTGAGCTGAACACACTTTCTCAAGCAACACATGCCAATTAGATTAATGTTAGGCATAGCCCCTTTCACATCAACCATCTGAGTCTGAACCCCAGTTTTGAAAACCTGTGATCTATACTTGGTATTAAAAATGTTGTTTATTTATGTGTGTGTGCATGTTGTGTGTATATAATTCCCTGTTATTTTGCCTTGGGTGTGTTGAGGGCCTTCCAATGCTCAAGAGCTGCCAGGGTACTTAAGCATTTATGACCTGTGAATCAGAGTGGGTCTGAAGGTCATTAAAGGCTGGGTGAGGAGCGGGTTCATGAGACAGCCAGTTTACCAATGGTTGATTCCTGTGCTGTAAAATATTATGAAACCTCCCCATTAACCCTTTTTCTCTGCAGAGGGCCTACAAGAGGTGGTGAAATCCATGAGGAGCAGCTGTGTCAGGGTACAGGCACAGGCAGCACTTGTCCCTTCAGCTTTTCCAAATGGATTTCTGAGTGACGTCACAACACTGGTGCAATGTCGAAAAAAAAGGTCACCAAGGCTGACAAATAATGATTTTCAAAAGCAAACAAAACCCATGAGCTGAAGAAATGCTTTTGCTCTTAAATAAAAGTCCACATGCACCTCCCCAGCCAGGCAATAAAAGGGTTCATTGAACTGTGCTATGCTAGATGATGTTATCTTGCCAGGCTCATGGACAAAGGTGATCCAGGAGTTCCTCCTCCCTCCTGCAGGGAACAAAACAGACACAACAGCACTGCAAAGGTTTAACAATGATCACCCATGCTGCCTGCGTGTCTCATCCCACTATGGATGGAGCTATAATTTTCTCAGGAGAGATGTATTAATTCCTTCCAAGTATTATTAGCAGAGCCTTGCTGCAGTGTCCACGTGCCTGCAGCCTGGGATATGCTGCAACAAGGCCACAGCCCACTCCGTATCATCCTTTCTTCCAAAAGCCCTGACCCTGCAAGAGCCAGCATCAAACAGCAAAAACAAAAAAGCAGCTACCTCCGAGCACTCAACACAGGTGAGAGAGAGCCACTTGCTTCCATGCCTCAGCACATGTCCAGACACAGTGTCCCCAGCAATAAGACCTCACACATAACCTATTGCTCATGCATATTCTTACCATAAGACCAGATGTGCACTGTACTGGTGACACAATAGACACAGCTGTTTGCATGACCAAAAAAAAGGAGGAAGGGAAAAAGGCTCTGGCATAAGTTTTTTCCAAAAGAGAAAGCCCTGATCAGGTGTTCCTCTCTCACATCTACCCCAAAACACAAAAATAGGCAACTGCACATTAACTCCCAAACTGGAGCAAAAACAGCAGATCAAGTACTTGTTTTCTTTATATATCATTGATCCCTTAATTCTTACTACAACGTTCTGCCACTAAATCCTGCCACACACCTAACTCTGGCCTGCTACCACTGCTATTTATGGTCCACTATCAGGCATGGGCCCAAAGGAGTGAGCAGGATCACCCAAAGACCAAGACCGTTTGTCAATAAAAGCAGCAAAATCCAGTCTTCAATACAAAACCCCCAGATGTCATCTGCTCCCTCTCATGGTCTCAGTTCTCAAGCTTGCAGTCTGTATAAAAAAAGTGTCTTGTTTGCCCAGAGATGTCATTCACATCATCTCAAAGACCAGGCTGGGAGTCTTCAAAGGAAAAGGTTTTAGGAAAAGGTTAAGCAAAAAGATATCTTTTTTTTTTTTGTCCCATGCTTTCAGATAAGGTGATTGATATTTTTGGCTTATTTTTAAAGTGGAACTTCAAATCAGGAGAAAATTATTACAGAAAACAAACTCCAAGTGGTCCATTTCTAAAAGGTCATCTTTTTATTTATAAAACAAAAGTAACTTTTTACTTTTACCTAAACCTGGTATGGAATCATTCTGTGCACCAGTAAAACCAATAGGACAAAAAAATACTTTCTCTGATAGAACTGGAAAGTAAATTCAGCTCAGCAAGAAATGTTTGTTTCCACAGGCTTTGAGACTTTTATAAGTTAGATGCAATGCTACCTCTCTAATTATGATAGACATAAATTACAAGGTGAGCTAAAACATGTAGTCCTTTTTTTAGAGCAAAATGCTGGGGTTAGTTCTCTTGGTTACTCTGAAGAATAAATTGTATCATTACAGCCTTCTTCTGGGTCTTGTTATTCTGACTTTTTGACTCTCTCTAGCTGCAGTCTATACAATGCACAACTGTATTTGTTCACAAGGAATGCTTTCGTTCCTTTTGACTTTTTCTTTTCCACTTCCTAATGGTTTACATGTAGCAGCAGAGCTTTTGAAAAATTGCCTAACACATACTATGTTTAATGAGTACATTTAAACATACTTTAGCTACAAATCTTATCAGCTGATTATTTAACCTTTGTGAATAGGCTAAATATTTTCTTCGACGCTTAAATAAATATGATACATGGTTCCCGTGGAAAGCCTAATGAGAAGGAAGTTGTTTTTAAACTTAAGTCAAGACTTCTCTTTTAATTTATTTTATCAGTATTTTTTTCCAAGTGATCAAAGCAAGCAGTTTGTATGGCAGACGTAAATTGCTAAAAGAAAAATTAAGTACTAAAATATTAATGCTGCTGGACTTTATTTGGGGGATGGGAGTTGCATGCCTTCTGGAAGGACAGTCAAGGGTTTTCTGCACACCATGAAGCACATGGTATGAGGTGAGAAGTCGAAATCCTGCCGTCTGTCAAGGTGAATTTAAAGAATTAAAATCAAGATGTGTGCTAGTCTTTCACATTTCAATAAAGAATGTCTATTAAATGCCTGGTTCCCACAAATGCCTTATGAACCAAGGCTTGCTGAAGACCATCAGTCTCCTTGCAGCAGCCCGAGTGGGACCAGGAGCGGGCACCCAGTCTGCTGCAGCCACATAAGAGCTATGTGTGAACGGGTGGTCACTCAATAGACATGGGCTGCAGCCCTTCCTGACCCCTCAGGTGCAGCAGGGAACCAGAGCATCCCTCCTGGTCTGCTGTCCCAGGCTGGAGCAGGGCACTGGTGCTCCTCAGACTCACGAGATGCAGATGCTGCAAGGTGAGGGGCTGGCTCAGAGCCCTCCCTGTCCCACATCTGAGACCTAAGTGTGTATGACAAAGGTGCTCACACGTGTACAACACCACATGTATCCACACACTGGGTATGGGATGGCACTCCCTGCTGCAGGAGGGGGGTGGCTCAGGGCTCACCAGAGCAGGAGGCTGCTTTGGGGCACAGGCCCGTCAGCGGGGGCTCCCAGCCCTGCTCCCCAGTACATCTGCATGAACTATTACAATCATCCATGGCACAGATCTCCTTTCCTTCTTGAAACCAAAACAGGACAAACACACACAGGAAATCACTCAGAAAGCACGCAGGAGAAAACTTGGGCTTTATTCAGGGACAGACTGAAGTAGAATGGGAAAAAGCACTGACGTCATGAAAGAAAGAAGTTGAATAGGTCAAGAAGCAGAGATGTGAGTTTAAGGAAATGGCAAGGCACACAAGAAGAGATAAGGGAGATTGTATAAATAAATAAGCACACAGAAAGGAGCTGAGAGCTCTGTGAACAAAGCCTTACTCTTGAGCTAGAGTTCACAGTCCCTTTTCAGCCTGAGAGCCCCTAGAAGATTTTAGAGGAGGAGCAGAACCTTTTAGAAATTTCACATAGGGACACCACTGTGTAGCACCCACAAACCTGTTTTCCTTTGTAGCCTTTTTAGATCAAGCAGAAGGGACGTGCAGGCATCCCCACTCTCCCCCCAGGTTCAGAGACCCTTGGCTGGAAGGAATCTTGCTTTCATAATTAAAAATGAAAAGAAGCAAGACAGCAAAAAGGAAAATAAACAGTACAAGGGAAACTGGCTTAGCACGCCTTTTGTACCCCAAGCTCTTCAGAAGAGAGAAGACAGAGAGGTAACTGAAGTAGTATTAGTTTAGTCATTATTGGCAGCACATGTCTCCTCAGCTCAGAAACTGAAAAATAATGAGCATACTTACAGAGTTTTAATTAGTGTTCTTAACTCCTGAGTGTAAACTTCACCTACCCACAGGGAATCTTCTCTTCATTGCTGGAGATAGCTGTTAGAGGCATGTAATAACCATGGAATAGGCTTGCATCATTTCCAGTGTGGTTGCTTTCATTTGCAGTGACATTTGTTAGATCACGTTTTTTGAACCACGGTAATTTTTACATCCTTCATGCCAAAAGCAGATCCATACACTGTCCCTGAAACTAGGATGGTGGCTCAGGCAGACATATCCCACTAAACCCATGTACTCCCTGTGCTTTGTCATTAAACTGAACTTCATCCAAAGAAATAAATTTTAAGCCAGTTCATGGTTACTTACACAGACCATCTGAAAGACGTGCCTGTAGGAAAGGTGGCACTGCTTCTACAAACTCACCAGTGTCAGGTTGTGTTGGTGGCTTGCTGGCACACGTGTGTGTGTGCCTCCCCATCTGCCTGCATTAGCTGAGGTCTGCTCCACCGACAGTCCAAGAGAAAATACAAATATTGACAGTCTAATTTGCTCTGCTGAACTTGGAAAGGATAATTAGCTGCAGAAGTGATTAGTGGGTGGTATTTTGGGCCTCCCATCACTAGTCCTTGATGTTCACTCACAGAGCTACAGGCTTTTCATGTGACCTTGGGAAGAACTGTCAAGCTGGAAACACAGAACAAAATTCATTCTGCAATTAGCTTGCAAGGGGAATAGAAGCAATGAGACGTGTTTCAGGTGTTTGGAAATCAATATCCTGGCCTAAGTAGTGCTGGGGTGGGTCTTGAGCAGCAGATTTTCATTGCTTCTAATTCAAGACAAACTGGATTGAAAAGCTGTCCTCTTGCAGGCTAAAAAACCAGATTATGTGTGCTATAAATATATACCAGGCTCTATGGAGTAAATCCCTGGTTTGGAAATTTTTTGAGGGAAGGAACTTAAAACATAGAATCAAACTAAAACTGGAAGAAAATGCAACATAACCCTAACAAAGACAGCTTCTCCCTGTCTAACATAATGCTCTTATCTGATTTTACAGACAAAGGAACTATGGGAAGATGTCATTTATATGGACTAGAACAAAGCATTTGGTACACTGCCAGATGGAAACTATTAGTTCAAGTAGAAAAAGTGAGGATTAAGATAAGAATTTGCAAAGTAGTTAAGGAATTGGCTAAAAGGGAGGTGACAATGGGTTGAGCTGAAAGGAAGAAAATCACTAGCAGAGTTTCGAAAGAGTCAGTATCAATCCTTTTTATATCTTTAACAATTCTGACACAAAAGAGTGCCTAACGAAAGTTTCTGATGGCTGAATTTGGGCGTCCTTGTCCATACTGACAAGGAGCAGAATTTTACCTAAGAGCCAAATAGTCTTCAGAAACAATAGACATGGTGGGAAATTTTACTATTTAAGGTAAAAGTGTGTGCACTTAAGAAATCAGGAGCAGGAATTTGTGTTAGCCATGTATCCAGCTATGTGGCCTGACCACCGGAAAAGTAAATGTCACCTAGAATTAAGCATTTCCAGTATAGGATGGAAAGTATTCCTGAAATCAATAAATGCCAAGCACTGGCAGGACCTCATCAAAGAAGACCCTGACCAGTTTTGGCCACCAAGACTCTGTGTGTGCTACTAAAATAAAGCACACTGGGAGGGAAGGGCGTACCCTCTGGCTTCTAGGCCATGCAGCAGGGACCAGAGCTTGTCTAAACCTCTAAACCCTCCACCTTGTCAAAGAGCCAAGCTCAAACAGCCTTTTAGGAATGGTCCCCAGCCTTTGCTGGTTCCAGAACCAAGTCCAAGTATTGCCTGGGAGAGTGATAATGAATACAGACAAAAGCCATGAGGACAGAAACTCCTGCGTGGGTATCTTTGGCATAATCTCTTGCCCTGCTTAGTCTTCTGGGGTGGACATAACCCAGTGTTCCCAGGATTTGTGCTGGATTACTGCATGCTGAGGAGGAAGACTACTAGACTGAGAGGAAAACTGGAGAGCATTTTACAAGAGGGGATGAGAAGCACTTGTACCATCTAGCAACACAGAGAGGAAGAAGATGAATGGCATAAGTAAGAATCAGTGGAGAAATACCTTAATCAAAAGAGAGCACTTGTCATGAGTAGATTAAGAGAGGCATGACAAGCACCTCCATTCACCCAGCAAAGCAGAGTTCATATCCCAAATGTGTCCTCTCTCCTCAGACTTATTCTCCAATGAGAAACTATTACATATATCCAGCATGGAATGGAAACACCTTCAACATCTTCTGGGGTTTTTTTAGGAGAATCACTGAACACAGTATATTCCCATTAAAACAAAAATGGTTACAACAAAAAAAAATAGTCATCTAGTTGCCGGATTTTTTCCATTGACCTATAAAACCCATCAGGAAAAAGAAGTTGCTATTTGACATTTAAGTAAGAACTCTTTCCTTGTGATGCACTGTGGTACAGTACAAGGGCGTAGTCGGACATTTGCTAAGCAGGCTGTAGTTCTAATTTTTAATTTCCTAGAGGCAACATTCCCCTTCACCTCCTCCAAACACAAGTCTCCTATATGGCAGTGTCATGGGCTGTTGCCATGCCACCAGCCAGCCACTGATCTTTTTTGAGAACAAATGTGTACTTATTATGAAGATTAAACTGGTGACACAATTTATCCACATGCCAGACACCGAGGGTATAGCATCCCCACGCTGCTTTTGAATGACATTAATCTGACCTCTCCTGACCACACTCTTCACAACAGCACAGTTTCTCCTTGGCCAGAACCACAGCTCAAATGAATTGCACTTTATTCACTATAAAACCCTGAGTCTTCATCTCTCTGCATGGAACTTTCTGAATATTTTCTCTAAGTTTGCTAAACATTTCTTTGTTTGCAAGGCACAGAGAAGTTGCTGGGGAGTAAGGAGGGGTGTGAGGGAAGCCCTGTGGCAGCAGCCTTCATCCTTTTTGTAAGGATGATTCCTCATGCTCCATAGGTCTGACCAAAAAAGTTTTCAGTCTGGGATGTCTTCCTCAAGACAATGGGTTTTGTACCTGCACTTCAGAATGTTAACTGTGGAAGAGGAAAGCAATGTTTGACCAACAGAAACAAGTGAACTACTGGATGTGCTCTAAAATCAGAAAAACACCACCCATAGGAGACATCAGGAGCAGTCTGTGTGATAGAGCAGAGCAATTGTTTTGAGCAGTTGGCATTCAGGATGAAGTGTCCAGGGTGGGGAGGGTGAAACTGTGTTTGGAAAGGAGAAAGGACAACAAATCTGATGACTTTCAGTAGCCCTTCTTGTTTGTGTTCAGCCTTGTTGTCAGGAGTGTCAGCTCCCTGCTCCTGAAGGTAAGCACAAAATCAGAAGTGGTGTTTTGCTCTCTTCCCTGCCTTCCTGCTGGCTCCTGTCCTTCCCCTCCTCAGAATCCAACATGTTTCTCCTTGCTGGCACAGATTTCACTGGCACAGAACACAACATGCACTGGCCTCATTGGCCTTTTTCTCCTTTGTTAGAAGAGTTCCTGGTCATACCATACATCTCTTTCTCATCCTCTTTTACTGCAGCCCATGGGAGATGGAGCAAGAGGGAAAGGGAAGAGGTGACAAGCCAAGTTTTGTAATGCTTAGATGCTGTTTCACATCCAGGAAATGTGAGATCCTCCAGCTACAGGGCTGACAGCATTACAACAGAAGCCACGCATCCTAATACAAATGCTAAACAATGTGCTTCTCTGACCTAACTTTCCTTCAGTCTTCCCACAAAACCACAAAAAGCAGGAGGGGAAGAGTTAACACATTCTCTTCTAGGTTTTCTTTAACAAATGTGACAGCCTGTCACTGAAGGATAGGCAATTAAAAGTGTGATGAATTGGTTTGAAAAAAGCAAGCCCTGTATCTGTCCTGTCTATCTAGGTCCGACAGGGCCTCTCCCATACTAAAATCTGTGTGGAGGAGCATTATCTGCCACAGCATCAATCAGGATCCCGCTAGGTGGATTGGACCTAAAGCAGCAACAGCCTCTCCAAACCTGATGCTATATGTCTGCACGAGAAATCATGGGCTGGTTCCTGCTGCCACCAGCGTGGAAAGGAAGAGGAGACGTCTGGCAAAGCCCTGCCGAGAGGAACAATGGGCTCCCCTGGCTGCCCTCCACTGCCCGCGCCTGGCTGGAGGAGCGCGCTCGCTGCCGTCCGCGCCGGGCACCCGGGGAAGGGACAAGCCAGCCCACGAGGTCCAGCCCTGCGTGCAGCACCAACCCCAGGAGTTATTTATAGTCTCTTGGGAAGTGACAGGGGATGTGGATGTGAATGGGAGGGAGATTCAGAGCAGATGTCCAGGGGCCCTTTCCGAGGAAGCCCACATCAATGTGCAGCACAGCCCGCCATGGAGCTGCCTCGTGTCAAACCGCTGTGGTCACCCGAGGAGCAGTGTGACAGCGCCGAGCCGGCACTGCAGCAGGGGAAAGGATCCTGTCTCGCTGATTGAATAGAGTGCTGGCCCGAGGAGAACAATGCGTGTCGCTGGGGCGGCGGGGCCGCATTGCGAGAGCCTCTGCCAGGAGCGGTCTCCGCTGCCGGTCGCATTGTTCGGCGCTGTCTCCGTGCGCTCCTCACCCTCTCCCAGGCCACATCTGCGTCCCGCAGCTCCAGCGCCCACCTCTGCTGAGGGCGAGGCGTCCTCACCAGCAGCACTGCCGGACCTGGGTGCTGATGGAGGTAGAGAGCTCCTTCGAGCACGGGATGTGCTTCCAACGCTGCCAGTGAACCCCAAGCTGTTACCACAGCCTTATTGTTGCTGTTACTGTGCGACCAAGCCCACAGTAACAGCATTTTCCCGATGCTGGTTCAACAGATGCACTCCACCAGCAAAGGGTTTTGTTCAAAAAAAAAAAGAAAAAAAAAAAAGAAAATTCAAAAAACCAGCTTTGCATGTGTTAGCTTTTGCTCAATGGATTTGGAGGGAGGTCCTCAGATGTTGAAATCAGAGAAATGCCACTGAAATCAACAGAGTTCATGCTCTATGCAGCTGAACCCTGGACTATAGTTTCACCAGTGGGTGGTTGATGGATATGCCATTAAACCAATCCCAAACTTAAAACCAGGAGACAGTTCCTTCTTTACCAATGACAACAAAAAGGAGCAGCAAAAAATTAAAACAGGGAAAGTGGAGGGAGCCAAAGGATGGAAAAGGAGAAGCCTGCTGAAATAGGAGAGCCTGAAATTACTTTCCCAAAAGAACCCACAAACAACACTACAGAAACTCCACTGACATGCACCTTTACCAATAAGGTCTCTGGATTTTTCAGTGAATCCTTATCAATGAGCAGTTTCAGCTGCTGAGCATGGGCTCCTTGGCTGCCTGGGATGGCATGAGGTGAGGCACAGGATGAAGAGCAATTGCTCAACTGAGCTGGCTCAAGACAATAAAGGACTTTCTGCACCATTCAGTTACACAAAGCCAGGATCCTGGAACTTTTCTAAAGACATGGCATTTAGCCCATCTGTCACAGTTTCAGGACCTACTGGAAAGCCCAGCACCATAATGAGAGACTCTTCAGATAAAATAAGACATTTAGAAAAAAAAGAAAGCATTCAGAATGGAACTGAAAATTCAATAGAATAGGAAATGTTGCAGAGGTTTAGAAAGTTCCATCTGCTTCATGGCCTTTTCTAAATTTTCATGCAGCTCTGTACTGCCCCATTAGCCAGATGCAGAAGCAGAAAAACCTCCCTAAAAAGGATGGTTAATTGCCTGACAAAGAAATCTGTTATTTACCAGCGAGTTTCCAGGTAGTAAAATTTGATTTCTAAATTTAATTAGAAATTCATCTAAATTTATTGCAAGCTAAGCCTAGTTTCACTTCCCCTTTGAACAAAATTAGTTGCTTCCTCTAGAGTAGCATTTGCCTGTACCCAAGACTGGGCAAATAGTCCTTTTTCCTGACTGCCTGTCACAGCAGCTGCAAATTTAAATTATAAAGTATCACTTTCCAGGCACTGAGCTTCGGCCTAATGCTGAAGTGGATGGGGCAGGATGGCCCATTCCACACCAGCTTTGTCATTTGGGCACAGCTGGTTGAGATGAACAACCACGACACAGTAAAAAATGCTATAAAGGGAACATTTAATCCCAGATTCCTTTTTACTGATGGCTTGCTTCAATCTTTTTCCAGCGTTATCTCTCTTTTACCCAGCAAATCAAATAATAAATGGATCTTTCCTGTGTGTAGCCCCATCAGCTCAGTACACAGCATATTCCCCAGTTATGTTTATCCAACTTTCCTTTCCAGTCCCATTTGTACTGGTACTTTCATTCTTGGAATAACAATTATTAAACCACTTGGTGCCTTTCATGGTTAATTATTTCCTTTCCTTAACATTGTCTGCCTCCAGCTGTAGGCTAGGTCTTGAACACACCTCAGCATTCCCATTTTCACTTCCTATGAGAAATCATGTTGTAAAATCCTTGTTAGTGAACTGTGGAATTTTGTCACATACATTTCTTCCCAAAGTTTCATCATCTAGCATTTTTTAATGACCACTATAAGAATACTTTCAGTATTTTAACCTGTTTTTCATGCATCTGATGAAGCTACATTTCCTTAGTTTTGTGTTTCTCATATACTAAAGTTAGCAGGTCACTGGGCTGACTTTCCTGTCACATGACCAATGCAGTAATAATTATATTAAATAAATAACTGCAATGAAATATACAAAACTTGAATATGTTCTTTGGCCCATACTTCATTATTTTTATATATCAAGTACCATTAAAATCTAACTTGTATTTACTATTCCTGCAAGAAAACCCCAGATGACTCTTTCAAAAATTCTTACACAGCCTTTTTGTAGTTCAGCTCTAAATATTACAAAGAAAGAACCAAATTCTGTCTTAAATTATCTCTGTGTGATACAGGGCAGCAGCACATTCCTTAATTTAAGAGAATAATATTGGTAAGTACTGAGACGGTGTACCTATTTTGCAAAGTTACGCCTAAGGCTTTGTTCCTTTTTAGTTAGATAAAGTGTGTCACATTAATGTGCTTAAACCAACAGACCTGGTTTACATTTCCAAGCTGTAGGTAGCAGTGCAGAGCACATTGCTATAACTGCAGTCACACAGAGACACACACAACACTTGAACTTGACCTAATGCAGAAACTTGTGCAGATGTGACCCACATTATTGCTACTACACAAATTGTGACACCAGCATTGCTCTAAGTGATGGGAATAACAGGCCAATCTCTTGGGGAATGAG
>VZTR01022328.1:361151-391338 GCA_013400775.1 Chaetops frenatus | reverse complement strand
TTTCCCAGTGTTTGTTAGACCTTCTCCACCTAGTTAATGACTGGCTGGAACAGCAGCAAGGCCAGGAATGCTTCATGCTCTGGGCACTCACTAATTGGATTGCTAGCAGACTAGAGAGACAGGAGGAGTTGAGGAAAAGCACTGAGTGTAAAGAAAAAGAAAGTGAAATAAATATGGAATTGGTATGTTAGGGAAATTACTGTACTTAACGCCCTATTTTTCTAAAAAAATAGCTCCTTCAGGACATCTTGCAAGCACTAAAAACAAAATAGACCAGAAATATAACTGGCTTTATTTTTTATAGCAAATTCGGGGGTGGGGGGAAGATACATTTCCTTTTCTAAAACAAATCATCAGCCCCAACCCTCCCACCTTTTGGCAATGGCTGGGGCTGTGAGGAACCACTGACAGCACCCAGGCTCCGTGTGGGTCAGCTGGGAGCACTGACAGAGGAGTCCTTACAGGCACAGCACCCACACTGCGCTGTCTGTACACTCTCACCTGTGGTCCTCGCAGGCTGAGCGACACGAGGCAGGGTTCAGCCTGTTATTTTTGTACTCCTCAGTGACATCTCCGATCAAGCAGCCGTGCCCCTGCACGCCACCCGCGGTGACAGCAGCACCTGCACATCCCATGGCAGCAGCAGAGGGTTGAGATTTTTGGAGGAGGGGTGCAGGGGATGGGTGAGGTGGGTGCAGATCTGCTGTGTTTGCAAGCTGCCTGCAGTCACTGTGAAGGTGCATCAGCCACCAGCAGGAGCTGTGGACTCTCCACTGGCACTGCAGAGGAGACACCAGGCAGGAGACTTGTAAAACATGACAAGGTAACAGATTGGTTCGTGCCACAAGAAGCACACACAGCTTCTGTGCTGTCTGGTGCAGTCAGAGCCTCCAAATCCCTTTGCCCACTGCATGCCTGGAGCTGTGGTCATAGAATCCTAGGGTGGTTTGGAATGGAAGGGACCTTAAAGATCATCTAGTTCCAAACCCCTGCCATGGGCAGAGAGCCTTCCACTACACAAATTCTCTCAGAGCCCCATCCAGCCTGGCTTTGAACACCTGCAGGGATGGGGAGCCCACAGTCTCCAGCCCTTCACAGCAAGGGAGCCAGCCCTGGGGCAAGCCGTGCATGGCCAAAAAAGCAAAGGCTTCATCCACTCCCTATCGTTCCTCATCACCCAGCACCAGGAGGGCAGCAGGATTCAGGATTCAGGCAGCCTTATCCTTTCACCCCAGAGCTGCCAGAGTTTCTGCAGGCTGGGCTTTGTGCAGGTGTGTCTGTGGGGGTGGTGTGTCTGTAGGTGCATGTGTCTGTAGGCGTCTTTGCATAGGTTTGTCTGTCTATAGGTGTGTGTCTATAGGCACACGTGTTTATTGCCAGCCCCTCCTGGCCCCCTCTGCAAGGTGTGAATTTCACCTCAGGTGAATTATTTCTCCCGGGATTACATAACAAAGTGATTGTGAAAATACCATCATCTGTGTAATAGAAACTTAACAGAGCCCCTGGAGTCTTTAAATTAAAACATTGCACTCAAGTGCTTTTTTGCCATGTATCTCCTCCTACACACAGCTCATTCTAATCTGAAAAATAAAAAGGCAGGACAGCTTCCTACAGGCTTTCAAAGAGAAGATCCTACCCTAATTAACTATAATCTTGTTCAGACGGCATTTTCCTTCAAGATTCAAAGACTAGCAGGGGGTTGGGGCTAGGCAGAAAAGAAGATTATTAAAACTTTAATAACATCAGCCTTTGAACCTTTCAAATTCTTTACAATTTTCTCACATCTCTAACCCAGATGTCTGCATTTAAGAACTGTGCCAACAAACATGAACTTTTTGTTTATGCTTTTATATCTTTCAATGAACAGCCTCTTTTAAAATGATAGGAAACATCATGCCTGCAGTTCACAAAGCCGGATGACAGGGCTGAAGATTATAAAAAAAAGAAAAGGAAAAAAAGAGGGTTTCACAGGCACTGTTTCCAGAAGGTGAAGCTGTTCCACGAGACATAGGCAATGCCTCCACAGAGCTCCAGGCAGAGTTGGAACTGGGTAAGAAATGGTTTTCCTGTTCAGTAAACAATTCTAAGAGTTCAAAAATGTTCTCATGGAGCATCAGGGCATGGCTGAGACCTTGGGAATTTTTTTTTAAAGGGAAAAAAACAAATCAAAACAAAATAAAAAAACCCCACCACAAACCAAACTTCTACACATGCCTGTAAAAAANTTGCTAGCAGACTAGAGAGACAGGAGGAGTTGAGGAAAAGCACTGAGTGTAAAGAAAAAGAAAGTGAAATAAATATGGAATTGGTATGTTAGGGAAATTACTGTACTTAACGCCCTATTTTTCTAAAAAAATAGCTCCTTCAGGACATCTTGCAAGCACTAAAAACAAAATAGACCAGAAATATAACTGGCTTTATTTTTTATAGCAAATTCGGGGGTGGGGGGAAGATACATTTCCTTTTCTAAAACAAATCATCAGCCCCAACCCTCCCACCTTTTGGCAATGGCTGGGGCTGTGAGGAACCACTGACAGCACCCAGGCTCCGTGTGGGTCAGCTGGGAGCACTGACAGAGGAGTCCTTACAGGCACAGCACCCACACTGCGCTGTCTGTACACTCTCACCTGTGGTCCTCGCAGGCTGAGCGACACGAGGCAGGGTTCAGCCTGTTATTTTTGTACTCCTCAGTGACATCTCCGATCAAGCAGCCGTGCCCCTGCACGCCACCCGCGGTGACAGCAGCACCTGCACATCCCATGGCAGCAGCAGAGGGTTGAGATTTTTGGAGGAGGGGTGCAGGGGATGGGTGAGGTGGGTGCAGATCTGCTGTGTTTGCAAGCTGCCTGCAGTCACTGTGAAGGTGCATCAGCCACCAGCAGGAGCTGTGGACTCTCCACTGGCACTGCAGAGGAGACACCAGGCAGGAGACTTGTAAAACATGACAAGGTAACAGATTGGTTCGTGCCACAAGAAGCACACACAGCTTCTGTGCTGTCTGGTGCAGTCAGAGCCTCCAAATCCCTTTGCCCACTGCATGCCTGGAGCTGTGGTCATAGAATCCTAGGGTGGTTTGGAATGGAAGGGACCTTAAAGATCATCTAGTTCCAAACCCCTGCCATGGGCAGAGAGCCTTCCACTACACAAATTCTCTCAGAGCCCCATCCAGCCTGGCTTTGAACACCTGCAGGGATGGGGAGCCCACAGTCTCCAGCCCTTCACAGCAAGGGAGCCAGCCCTGGGGCAAGCCGTGCATGGCCAAAAAAGCAAAGGCTTCATCCACTCCCTATCGTTCCTCATCACCCAGCACCAGGAGGGCAGCAGGATTCAGGATTCAGGCAGCCTTATCCTTTCACCCCAGAGCTGCCAGAGTTTCTGCAGGCTGGGCTTTGTGCAGGTGTGTCTGTGGGGGTGGTGTGTCTGTAGGTGCATGTGTCTGTAGGCGTCTTTGCATAGGTTTGTCTGTCTATAGGTGTGTGTCTATAGGCACACGTGTTTATTGCCAGCCCCTCCTGGCCCCCTCTGCAAGGTGTGAATTTCACCTCAGGTGAATTATTTCTCCCGGGATTACATAACAAAGTGATTGTGAAAATACCATCATCTGTGTAATAGAAACTTAACAGAGCCCCTGGAGTCTTTAAATTAAAACATTGCACTCAAGTGCTTTTTTGCCATGTATCTCCTCCTACACACAGCTCATTCTAATCTGAAAAATAAAAAGGCAGGACAGCTTCCTACAGGCTTTCAAAGAGAAGATCCTACCCTAATTAACTATAATCTTGTTCAGACGGCATTTTCCTTCAAGATTCAAAGACTAGCAGGGGGTTGGGGCTAGGCAGAAAAGAAGATTATTAAAACTTTAATAACATCAGCCTTTGAACCTTTCAAATTCTTTACAATTTTCTCACATCTCTAACCCAGATGTCTGCATTTAAGAACTGTGCCAACAAACATGAACTTTTTGTTTATGCTTTTATATCTTTCAATGAACAGCCTCTTTTAAAATGATAGGAAACATCATGCCTGCAGTTCACAAAGCCGGATGACAGGGCTGAAGATTATAAAAAAAAGAAAAGGAAAAAAAGAGGGTTTCACAGGCACTGTTTCCAGAAGGTGAAGCTGTTCCACGAGACATAGGCAATGCCTCCACAGAGCTCCAGGCAGAGTTGGAACTGGGTAAGAAATGGTTTTCCTGTTCAGTAAACAATTCTAAGAGTTCAAAAATGTTCTCATGGAGCATCAGGGCATGGCTGAGACCTTGGGAATTTTTTTTTAAAGGGAAAAAAACAAATCAAAACAAAATAAAAAAACCCCACCACAAACCAAACTTCTACACATGCCTGTAAAAAAGGTGCTCATAGAAGTCAGCCCAGTGCAATGAGGGCTGCGGTGACTGGGATATTTCTCCAGAGTCATGATAAGCTCTGAGATGTGATATGAGCAAGTTTCCTCTCCTGGGAGACTTTTACTGCTTACCAAGGGAAGAAAAGCCTCACTAGCAGAGCCATGGAAAGGCACTCCAGCAGCCCTGGCAAGAAAGACCAGGGCTGCAGCCCCATCCCACCAGGAAGTCATCAGACCCACCCCATCAGCAGCATTTCTGCAGAATGACTTTTGGCATGCTGCCATCCAAAAGCCTCTGATAAAAGGAATAAAAAGGCTCTTCTGTCCAATGCTCCCTGACAGCTCCAATTGCAGTTCAAGGGAAGGACCAAAACCTCACTAGCTATAAGGTCCTCAGCCCGACCTAACCCTGTGAGACCTAACCAAACCTTATAACAGAACAATGAAAATGGCAGCTATCCTGACACACACACCACTGCCAGCTTTTCCAGAAGCTTAAGAGGGAAAAAAACCCTTTCCTTTCTACAATGATTGCCCTGGGATCCACTAGTCAACTAGTTCAAATCATCACAGTTGCTCCAGCTTTTGAAAACAAGTGGTTGTTCAAACAGAAGTATTTGTTATGACTTGCTTCCTGATTCCACAGTAAGAGCAAGGGAATGAGCTATTCACCAGCCAAAAGCTCAAGTAAGCCTCTTAACACTGCTAGAGCCCTGCTGTTTAGTACCAGATGCTGGTCTGGCTCCAGGTGCCAGGGTCTGCAGAGGACTTTGCTGAAAACGTAGCCAAAAACCTCTGACCCGGAAAGTGCCTCTTCTTTGGGCCAGGGATGGGAAATTCAAGTGAGGATCCTGAAACAGACTCTTGGAACACATGGGGCTGTAAATCCTTCCTGCTTCTCCAGGCCTGCAGTGGGAGGAGCACAGGCAGGCACCCCCTAAATTCTCGACTGGTCACCATGCTGCTTCTGTCAGAAACATTTGTTGCTTCACGTTTGACTTCTGTTTCTTGTTGCTTAAGGTCCAAAGTTTCTAAAATTCAAATGGTCCCTAAAAAAAGGGCTCCTTGGCAGAGCACCTGTCCTGTAGTCACAGGGCAGTTTGGCCCAGAGAGAGCTGGAAATGGCAGAAGTCAACCATGTTCTTAAGAAAAAAATCTCCAAATGGGCTTCAAAAAGACCATGCCCACATCCATACAAACTGTTCATGTGTCTCCAGCTTGATAGTATTTAGTCTTTCCTTCCTAGTGATCATTTTCCACTTGTCTCTCTAAGCTTAAACAAAAAAGTGAAACATTCGTTTAACTGTTTCTTTCAGAATATGATTGGTAAAATATATCTGCTAGTTATGTGTAAAAATACCCTTTTGTGGTTTCTGTGCAGACAAACCAAACGTGCTCAGGTTAATCAATGCATACAAGCAGACTGAAATGGGAAGTAGAGGCCAAGGTGTGTGTTCTGTGAGAGCTCCCTAAGCAAGTGCTATTGAACTGCATACACACCAGTACCCAGCAGTACAGTAGGGTTTGAAAAAAAATGTGTTGTGACTTATAACTCTATGTTAGGAGTGTTCTGAGTTCAAATCCCAACATGCAGTGCAGTAATTCACAGGTGCTTCTCCCTTTCCTTTTCACCTGCTCCACAGCTCCACCGAAGACAAAAGAAGGCAAAAATACCTCTATGCCTGGGACAGGGATTCCTGGTCCTGCTGTCAACAAGAGAAATGAAGGGCTGGGAAAGTCACAACAAGAGGATGTGACTGAGAGCAGGAGCAGAGTGATGCAGCAGCTCCTTGTGAAACCTGTCTGGTGGAGACACATGGCTGACCCAGCAGCCCAGGAACCTGGGAGCTCTGGACCTTCATCCCACAGGGCAGGAAAGAGAGAACTGGGCAAAACCCTGCAGAGGAGTGAGAGCTTCTCATGCACCCATTTGGGCTGCAGAAGCACTGACAGACCTTAAAGTATGTGGATTTTGTTCTGGATTTATTGGAACAAGAACCAGTCTGGAAGACAAGACCCAGAAAGCATTGCTCAAAACCTGTCACTTGGCTCCTCAGTCAGCTTCTTCAACCAGAGGGTGGCCAAATGCTGGAACACATTGCCCAGGGAAGTGGTCAGGGCACAAGGCCTGACAGCATCCAAGAAGTCTTTGGACAGTGCTCTCAGGCACATGGTGTGATTCCTGGCATTGTTCTGTGCCACGCCAGAAGCTGGACTTGGTGACCCTTGTGGGTCCCTTGCAACTCAGGATATTCATGGCTGATGGAGAAAGAAAAGTTGGGGGGTTTGGAGGTTTTTTGGTTTTTTTAAACATGTTGCTATTGAATATTATGTATCTTGGTCCTGAATTCTTTACCTCAGGCTTTCACTTTAAGTGGCTCTTTCAGGCAACCTCCCAGAAAAAGGAAAACTCATTTCTCAGGTAAAATGCATGACACACCCACAACAGCCTACCCCATTTCATATCAAAACCCCCTTAGTGTGAGACATTAAGGCAGGGACAGGCAATCCAGTCCAAGATTTATTCTGCTCTAATCAGCTCAGGCTTTGAGAATCTCCTTGTGGATTTGAGCCTGTGTTCAGTAGCTCCTTGACTGCTGTTTTAATACTGAAGCCTTTCCAACCCAGCTGCAGTAATTACCCCCACGGAGAATGAGGAATCTCAGTTATAAACTAGCTGGCAGACTTGCAAGAATATGTCTCCTAGAGGACTCCAGGATATTTCTCTCTGAAGTTAACCCTGTTAAATCATTCCTAAGCTGTCTTCAAATAAGGAATGAACCTTCAGAATAACTCTTGCTTTGGTTTTAAATACTCTCTTTTCCCTTTGTAAATCAGCTGATCTTTGGAGCCTTCAAATCTATCAAAGCTGTTTCAGTTAAATAATCTCTATTTCTCCTGAAATGGTGCAAACATTCAACAGAGAAGCTTAGGAGAGACATTAAGAGCTGTTGGACTCTAAGTCAAAGCTTAACACGGCTTGTGCAGAGAATATGTCCAGTTATGCTCAGCCAGACAGGATACTTTCACTCAGTTTATATCAGAGGAGCTTTTTTGCAGAGCAAACATTACATCAAAGCCTTAGCCAGCAGATCCAAATTCAGCTCTCGGCATTCACATTCAGCTAAATTTGTGCAGATCTGAGTAGAAATGGCACTGACCTGTGGAGATTCTCTGCTTCACCTGCATAAATCTAGCCTAGCTCAGAAATGACTGTGACCCATTTGATGACATTTCAAATTAGCTATGGAAAAGTGTGATGCCAAAATAGCAAGCAGCCAAGTGACTAAAGCCATGACAATGCTAAAGCTAATGCCCTTCTTGTCCCTCAGTGGGGAGGAGAGATGGGTGAGGAACACAAACCTGTGATAATCTGAGTCCTGCAGTCCTGGAGGCAGCTCTGTCCTGGTGAGCACCGAAGCCTCCCTGGCCAGCAAGAGCTGATGCCACCCAAACCTGTGTTGTGCTTTCTCTGCAGCAGCAGAGCTCTTGGAGGCAAACACTACTCAGAAACTTTCGCCTGGCCAACTTGCTGAGGAGGCTATAAGATGCAGCTAGTGCAGGACTTCCTTTTGCAGTGATACAAACTAATGACTTTTTAAAGACTTTTTTGCTCTGAGCAAGTAAAGGAAGTTAAACAGTGTGTCACCTAATCCCATTGCTGGGTCCTTGTGTGTATAAACTTGGCTAGGCTGGGAAAGACCCCTGAGTACTCTGGGCAGCCTTCACCTGCAGACAGTGGGGCTCCAGAGATACCCAAGGAGAGGGAGGCTGCACAGCAGAGGGTTTCACTACCACAGGCCCCCATTAAGAAACAGCTGGAGATAAAATGGCTTCTTACCACTCAGGCTACTTTTAAATCCAGCCATGGTGAGTTTCACCATTGATGTTTTCAGATTGCCATGCAGAGAAATAGAAGCAATTTAAAATGGCTCTTTTCATATTTCTCCAGGTGAAAAAAACCAAAACAACCTTTCAAAACATACCATTTAGTCACTGCTAGGGCAAATTCACTAATATTAAGGCCAGGTAATTTTACTGTGTAATGAGGAGGTAATGTTATTGTCTTTCCCAATACACTTTCAAAGCTCAGTCCCACAGCATCCTCCACAGCTGCCCTCTCTGAATTTGGGCACTCTTATATACACCTGTGCTTTTTTCCCTCTGGTGGACTCCACAAGGAGCCAAGGATGGCATGAGCAAGCAACTGGGGCATTAGCACCACTTGTGGGGCAGCTGAGGGATGAGGGGCCTTAGGGCCATCCATGCTTCTCATAGACCAAATTCAGACCTGTCAGGAAGTCTGAAGGCTTTTCCAAAGCAACAGAACTTATCAAACTGCAGAGAAGTGGTGGATAGAAAAACTTCCTGAAGGATGATTAAACTCTTGCTTTGTAGGGTGTCCAGCAGCAGTTATCAAAGCTCTGTAGCAGGCAGTGCTGCTGAAACTGAACCAGGGAGATAAGTCACCAAATCAGCCCCTGTTAATTATCTTGGTCCTGCAGCCACTCTTTGCCAAAGTCAGGAAGGTTAATTCAACATGCCAAAAAACCCTTTCTATGTCAAACAACATCTATCCTGACCTGAAGGAATGGTGGGAAGGGAAAGATGTTTTTCAATTAAAAATAATAATAAAAAAGATTCATATAGGCAAAGCAAAATACCTTCTGTATGAATTGAGCAGTTCCTAAGAGACATCTTGGAGCAGGAAAGGAGTTGGGCAAAGTTTAATAAGGGAATTCTTCAGAGTCTAGAGCTTTGTTTTGGTTGCTGGCTGCCTCCTGGGGAGAGAAAACACTATGGAAATTAAATATGACCTTGCAGCATTGTGGCAGAGCATTTCCAGTTCTTTCCCTTGCCCATGGGAGTAACCCTTCCTTGTGTAAGGAGCTCCATTTAATGGTTACCTGCATGGCAGTGCTTCACCACAGGTGATATTGCTGCACTCTTTTACCTGACACACACCACCTGGAAGTTCTAACCAAACTACTTATTTTTCCCTGAGATTTGGAGGATGTAACTAACTTATAGCATTTGCTCATGGCATTAGAAGTTTCATGTAAGTCTGAGTTTTGAGACGGGGCTCTGCACCCTCTGCCTGCTCACAGGTGTGCTTTGCAGCCACTCCTGCATGTCATGTCCTCCCAGAGCCAGCCTGCTCCAGGAGAAGGGCATCACCCCACCCAGCCCATGCCCATGCAGAGCTCACCCCATCACTGCAGCCTCTTCCTGCCTGTCCCCTGCCAGGGCAGCACTGGGACCAAAGTACCCAGCCCTGAGGAACAGCTCAGTGTGGATGGAAACCCCACCAGCCCATATCCCCAGCCTTCCTCCTGATACAGCAATCTCCAGCAATTTGCAGGATTTTTATTTTTTAAATCATCTTGTCTAAAATAATTAAAGGGGGAAAGCGTTCCCCAAATAAAAATATCAACATCCGAGCTTCCCTGCTTTAATTTGTACTCCTCTGACAGCTGAGACCCTCTTAACAGCACAGTGCCAGTGTGTGATTTCATTACCTGAGTAGATGATTGTGGAGTAATTACAACCTTCCCTGGGCTGATGATTTCTTCTGTTTGTTTCAATTTCAACTTCCACAAATGGTGGGAAGTCCGTTTTTTGTTCCTGCCTTACTCTGCTGTGGTCTGTACGTTCCCAACCCTGGATTTTTCCCCCCACAGTGGAGGGGGGGGCTGGATAACACTTAGGTGCAATTCCTGCCCCCGTCATGTGTAATTTCCTACTGAATGAGTGAATGTTGCTGTAATTTCACCCAGCAGCTGTCTCCCGTCTGGATGGCGGCACCGTGATACCGTTACCTGTTTATCTCCTGGAGGGAGAAGCACTGCTGGCAAGCCCCTGCCCATCGCTGTTTATGTGCAAGGAGTTAATACCCCAGCATTACAGTGCCCCTTGGTGAAACTATAATTAGGCAACGGTTTTATTTTACTGCCTGTGAACACTCCCTGACAGCACAGCCACTGGGTGCTTTCCAAACTGCTGCAGTTTCAGGCCCCAACCTGAAACCCTCATTTACAGGAGGACTTTTACTGCTGCTGATCCCTCTCCGAGGCCCGAAATTGCGTGGGGGTGCTGGGGCATGGGGCTGGGCAGGGCTGGTGAACGGCAGGGTGAGCCTCTCTGCTCTGTCCCACAGCACTGGAGGGACAGGGTGATGCTGGCATCGGGCAGGGCAGGGCTGCAGAGCCCCAGCAGCAGAGGTCTGAGCAGGCTGCTGGCCCCAGGAGCCAGAGGGCTGCTCCTGAGGGTTGGTGTGGGCACAGCAGCTCCGTGTCCGGCAGCACCGGTGCCCACGGCAGGAAAGGAGGAGAGGCTGAACAGAAATGCTCTTTTTGTCAGGGGAGCTATTTTAAACCATCTGCTTTGTGGGTAGCCCTTTTGGCTCCCAAGTCTGTCTGAGGCAGAGGTGTAGAGCATGTTGGAGGGCAGAGCATCAGAGCAGCACCACACGAGGACAAAGACAGTCTGTCTGCTGAAGCACAGGCTTGCACAGGACTGAGGCACACACACACACTTGCTCATCTGAAACTAAGGAAACAAACATTCCCAAGGCTTCCCTAGTTACCTCAGAACTACTGTTATTAAGGCATTTATTTCAGGTTTTCCTTTTCTTTCCAACACCAAACACCCCTCTTCTTCCACAATCTCCATCAATCTCTTAAAAATTTTCTTTATGCACAGCAGACTGGAAAGACTCCTTCAGGTCCCTTCCTCCAATGTCTGATTGCCTCTCTAGACCTGTGCCACACAAACCATGGAAACATGTATGGCCCGGGAGGACACCAGCTCACAAGGACCTAATAAAACAACAACTTCTTCAAACCACTGCTTTTGGGACTACTCAGGAAATAGGCAAAGGAGCAGAGTATAAGCAACTAGGGTGAAGATGTATTGGCAAGAACAGTCACTAAATCTTTTGTCTACAGTGGTAGGGAAGAGGAAAGCCAAGAGCAAGGCAGGGACAGACCCTGGAACTGCAGACAGCCCTGTAGTTGCAAGGGTTGCCTTGCCTTGTTGAAGCACCTCTGGCTCATTAGTGGGACTCATGTCACCACTGGGCACCTACCAGCCCCTGGCCAGGACCTGGAAGTCTCTCGTGGCAGGGAACAAGGGCTGGGAAGTTTGAGGGGAAGGGCAGAACTGAGCCCTTGAGTGCTGGAGGGCTGCTGTGCCACAGCACTGCCCGAGGATCCCTCTCCCAGGGGATGCCCACACATCTGCTCTCTCATGGCACACTGGGCACTGCAAGCTCTGGCATACATGGCAGGGGGTTGGAACTAGAAGATCCTTAAAGTCCCTTCCCAAACCATTCTACTATTGTGTGGTGCAGTCCAGCTTCAGACACATTCAGCAATTAGAGAGTGTGCAAAGGAGGGCAACAAGGACAGTGAAGGGCCTTGAGGTGAAGCCATGTGAGGAGTGCCTGAGGTCACTTGGTCTGCTCAGTTTGGAGAAGAGGAGGCTAAGGGGAGACCTCACTGCAGTTACAACTTCTTGTGAGGGGAAGAGGAGGGGCAGGCACTGATCTCTGTGGTGACCAGTGGCAGGACCCGAGGGAATGGCCTGAAGTTGTGTCAGGGAAGGTTTAGGTTAGATATTAGAAAAAGGTTCTTCACCAATCAGAGGGTGACTGGGCACTGGAACAGGCTCTCCACAGAAGGGGTCACAGCACCAAGCCTGACAGAGTTCAGGAAGCTTTTGGACAATGCTCTCAGGGACATGATGTGACTCTTGGAGCTGTCCTGTGCAGGGCCAGGATTCGGACTTGATGATCTCTGTGGGTCCCTTACAACTCAGCTTATTCTGTGATTGTGTGATTCTGTGACCTCATGGCAAGCCAATTCCCAGCTTTCAAAAGCCTGTCAGATTGTATTTCCTTCACACATTCACTCACAGCTGTGACTTACATTTCTGACATATGGACAACATGCTTGGCTGTCCCAATAAAGTATGTCTGTGCCTTCCCATCTTCAGCAGAGACTGCAGGCATTTCCAGTGCAAGGCAGAGCTGCAGCAACTTCTGCCTAAACTAACATTTCATTTCCTTGCTACAGCTCACTTCTATTGTCATCACTTTCATGCCTCTAATTAACTTGCATCTGTTTCGTGTTTGAAGTTTGTAACACTTGCCCACTTTGGCTACAGTAGTTTATAACCCAACGCTAAACATATGTTTATGTTTACTGCACACTAGCTCTGAATCCTTTGACTTAGCATTGTATCAGTTCACTATACCACTAATGGAGAACCTCTGAGACAGGCCTGAAGCTTAAGTGGCAGTAATTTGGGGAATCATTTGGAGGTGGTTGAAAAGAGGTGGCCAGTGAGGACATGCCTGGCCTGACATCCAGAAATGTTGAGCATTTGCCACCCACCCTGTAACCAATGGGATTTTTAGCACCTCCAAACATGAAACCACAACAGCTTTCAGCAAAACTGTCATCTGGATCTTAAAAAACTAAAATCCTTTGCCATCTTTGCTCCAGAGACCTTTAGCACATCCCACCCAGCTACAAACTAAGTGCCCATTGACTTTGCAATAGGGCTAATGAGAGCTTCAAAAGGATTTCAGAAGGCCAGGAAAGAAAAGGGGCTGTATAATGTACCATATCACACATATAATATATAACGTATACTTAACACCTGCCCTAGCTGTCAGGTGACAGGCTGGTGTTCTGGCACCAGCTACAGTGAATACTAACATCCAGCTGGCCACTCAGACCAGTTTTACATCCATTAACATCAGTGAAGCTTCTTCTGTTTTGCACCAGACATGGTGATGATGCCACCTGGGTGAAGTAAGCACACCACCTCTTCAGAGCCACAGCCATTAAAGTAGAGCCTAGATAAATGTGTTTATTTTTCTGACAGATAACAGGATGCTCCTTAGAGCTAATAAGTATTTACTTTCCCTGGCATTGCTATTATCTCCCTCATTGAGAACTGTAATTAACATCATTGATCATGTGTGTAGTTTGCCTTCTAATCTTCTTTTTTTATGCTATGGTGGACTGAAACTGCAATGTGCATTATGTCAATACATGAAAAGTTATGTTTGATCTCTGCCTTTGCACTGGTCTGATCTACATGGGAGCTGTGCTTAAGCTGTTCCTGTGACACCCCACAATATTTTACACAATACCTCAGATTTAAAAGGGATAACCATACATTTTTCACGCAACAAAAGTACTCTTGCTCATAACACTATCACCAAACACTTGACTTAGCTGCTTTCACTTTGCTCATTGTTTCTTGATGGGGATAGACAGCCAAACCCTGAGGTTCTTGTTGGAGCAAGGGTCCATCACCAAGCCATAGGGCAGGTGACATGCAAATGCTGCTGGGGACCCAGAGGTGAAAGGACCTTCCCCTCACTCTCTCTCTGCACAGGCACTGCTCTAAAGAGGTCATTTCAGACAGGACATTTTCTTCAAGAATGTGATCCCCATCTGACAATTGAAAATGTCAAGAGTCTTCCTGTTATTTTCTGCATACAGTGAGGATTAAATAAAGTCACAGCCATGATGTATAAGGACATGCTCTCTCATAGAGCCTGAGATGCAGAAATTGGTGCTGTCCTGCTGGTCAATGCCACAAAGCTGATTTGCAGCAACAGATATCTGACCAAGCATCTCCAGGGCTGCTGTTCTTCCTGCTCAGGAGAAAGCATCAGTTGACAGCCATCTACAGTCATTTGTTTTATTCAGACAGCAAGAGCTACACAAATAATAAATTTACAGTAATAAAATTTGTGCAGTAAATTGGCCTGGAAATTAAAATCTTCTGCACGGCTTTTATTTTTCTTCTGTCTTCCATACACCCACATAAGTGTGAGCACACACTGAGAGGCACTCTGTGAAGAGCCTCTGCTTTCCAAAGAGTCTCTGAGGAGAAAAGCCATCTCTGGCACGAGAGCCATTGTAGGATCTCAGCACCCTGGAAGTGTGGCTGGAAGGGGTGTCAGCCCCTTCAATATCCCCCTGCAGAAACAGCCATCATCACAGTCCAGCCAAGCCTGTCACAGCACCACCTACTCAAGGACAATCCATCCCACAGCAACTCAGCTTTGCTTCCCCTCTGTACCTGCCTGTATGTGCCTTACATCTGGGCTGCTTTCCAGTAAGAAGCAAGCTGGAAGAGAGTCACCCCAGTTTCTGTCACATCCACCTGCATTGCTTCCTAACCTATTAGAAATCTGGAATGGGAAAATCTCCTTGTTTCTTTTGTTTTGCTTTTCTCTCATCCTGTTGGATAAGAAATGCCCAGATTCCTCCCTAACTTGGCATAAATTCAATGCACCTTTTCTCAAACCTTCAGAGCAGAGAAGAATCCATTAAGGTCACTTCCATTTGTTCTAGTAACAAGTCAGTAGATGGAGACATGAAGAAAATAATTTTGAATTACTTTTTCCATTATCTAGTTCTCACTTCCTGCCATTTCCTGTTTGCCTAGCCTGGCTTCTTTATTCTCCTTGCATCTAGCCCATAGCAATTATCTCAATATCTAGCAAAAAGCATTAGGTTTTAAGATCTCAGGCTCCCTTTTGACAAAGGCTTTGCAATCCAGAGACACTAAGAGGAGAGGATTAAACTTCCATCTGTTTGCCTTGAGGGGGCAAAGCAGAGGAATCAGAGAGAGGTTTCAAGAGATGCTTGTGTGATAACATTGCCCACTCACTAGGCAGGAAAGTCTCAGGTAAGATGTATTTTCTTGGGAGTCATCCCCGTCACCAACAGGAACAGGTTTTTAAAAATTCACTCTATGCACAGCAGATTGGAAAGATTCCTTCATGTCTCTTCTTCCAGAGTGTCTGGTTGCCTCTCTAGACCTGTGCCATCTGCAGCTGCAGTTTTTCAGACAGCAGTGAGGATGGGGCTTGATCCTGCACTCTGCGGAAGCTGGAACAGAAACACCAGTGTGGCTACACCCAGGAGGAGCAGAGAGATCCCACAGAGGAGCAATCCTGTCCCTTTGTAAGGATGATCATCCCATGGCACAGACAGGGCAGTAGGTGGTAGGACCAACACCTGCCCCTGCAGCATCTCAGTCCTGGGGTCACTGTCCCTATGGAGAAGGGGTGCAGGAGCCACTGCAATCTGGCCCCTGCACCCTGAGCTGGCACTGACCTTTCTGGGGACAGAGCTGAATGTGGCTGTGACTCAGCAGCCTCCTCTCTTCACCAGTGGCTGGTGACTAATTGTATTTAGTCCCATTCTTCTTGTTTTGGGGAGACCAAAGATAAACAGACTC
Organism: Chaetops frenatus; assembly: GCA_013400775.1. Classification (NCBI taxonomy): domain Eukaryota; kingdom Metazoa; phylum Chordata; class Aves; order Passeriformes; family Picathartidae; genus Chaetops; species Chaetops frenatus. The sequence goes on along the minus strand of VZTR01022328.1, from coordinate 375,723 downwards.
AGCAGTAATTGTTGCTATGTCTCTACTGTTTCCTCCCCTGCCAGAGTAGGGGTTTCCCCACACACTCATAATTTTAGAGCAGTATTTTAAGTACTTTTTCTTATTTTTAAGAAATAGTGTGAACATTTCTTGACTGGTGGGGAAAGAAGGAAGGAAACTTCAAAGGATAATTTCTGCTTTGGTGCAGACTCTGGGGGAAAAGTTTCTCTAACCTGTCCACAGAAGAGGGCTGGTCTGCTCTGGGCAGGGAGCTTTGCTACAACACAAAGCAGATTGCTTACCAGCACCTGGAGAAATCCACATCAGCCCTGGAAAGATCAGTTGTAAGGATGACTTCTCTAAGGACATGGCCCAGAAACATGGTGCCCCTGGAAAGAGATCTCCTGGGAGGAACATCCATCATCTCAAAGGCTGATCTGGAGAACTGGCTGCTGCCACACATCCTTGCCTGGGAATTGCACACCTGCAGACCTACAGCTCCTCACACATACACAGGTATCACTGCACGTAGTGATCCCACATCTGGGATCCCATCCCCACATCCCATAGTTGGTGGGAATCTGTAGCTCATATCTGGAATGGACCTGAAAAGCTTTTGAGAGCTGAAGTCTTCTTCCTAGCTGGAGAGCATATAGATTGGCCAGACAAAGCAGGAAGAGCGAAGAATAAATGTGTGGTGGACAGCTGGACAGGGCACTCATCTCAGGTTCTATCAGATATGTTGTTAATTATTAAAAAGAAATTTTAAATTATAAAATAATTTATTTACTACTAATATGAAAATTAATTACATAATCCTCATCCTCAGCCAGAAGACTATTTTATTTATGAACTTCATAAACACATATTTTTATGTATTTTAGAATATGTTTAACCCAAAGCTCACCAAGTCAGATGCTTTCCTGAGAGACAGGAGACCTTTGGTCCAGCTTTCACTTATGCAATACCCAGAGAGCTGTTTAATGGCAGCAATGGCAGTGACAGTGACAGTGCCCCTACAAGGCAATCTGATCCAGGCTGGCCCCAGGCGCAGTCTGCCAGCCTTTGCAGCCTGCAGTTAGGTGTTAAATTCAAGGTATGGGCCTACCTCTGTGCTCTCTCTGCAAGCTGGCCTGTTTAGGGAGCTGACATCTTGCTGCTATAGGCAGCTGCCTGTGCTGTGCACCCAGCAGCTCCCACTGCTGCTGGCTCTGGTGAAGGATTTGCCCCTCTCTGGGAGCTGTGAGCTTTGGGGGTGATGCCTGGTGCAGTGCCCATGAAACACAGCACCACGAGGCCCAAACTCACCTGATCCACACGCTGTGTAACACAGCATCTGCAAAGAGCTGAATGCAATTGAGTTCAACCCCACAGGCTTCCTCATGCTGGCTGCAGCCATCCCATCAGACCCTTGCCCAGTGCAGTCATCCCCAGGCTGCAACAACAGCCTTCATATGCCATGGGAGCACTGCAGGCTAAAAGCCAACTAGTCCATGTTGTATTGCAGTGCTGTGATAAGTTCCTCTGTTGTTATTTCTGTTAATTTTGTATAGCATACATGGTTATTTTCGGGGGAGAAAATAGGTTTTTGCATCCTCTCATATTCCCTTTGTGCCAAATTCTTTCACCTTGGCCCAGGAAAAAACTTCTGTCTGTACTCCACTGTCCTGTCCTGAAACCCCATATTTCACTGCTGCTACTGCTGCTCAACTGTACCAGACTTTTGGAAAGCTGTTGGCAAAACACTAGCAAAAATCAAGGCAAAATGGATTTAGTATCTATGAGCTCAGGTGGGCAACTGAGGAAAACGTCTGGCTGTGGAAGAAACCAGTGAGACAAGACACTCAAGTGAAGACTGGAAATTATCCCTGTATATTGTATTTCTCGTTCATTTTCACTCAATAATATATGTAGCAGATCCCTGTAATCTTGCTGTTAGATGTTTTTATCTACTGAGACAAAAAACCCCTGACAGCATCCCCAGCTGTGATTAAGCAGACCCAAGCCCATCTGTCCTGCAGCAGCACTTCCCTCAGGAGCAGACCACTCAGGAATCCCAATACTGGCAACCGCATACTTACAAATTTGTCATATGTAATGAAAGACTCTGGCAACTATTTGTGAGCAAACAGCTCCCGTGATATTTCATTACTCATTACAAATTTGCAAATTGCTCATGAATGATCAGCTATTAAAATGTAGATAGGGGGCAGCCCCAGAAGGGATCCACGGCTGTGATAAGAGGTTGGCCGTGTTCAGGGGGCACCCGCTCGCTGCTGTTCCCGGGACTTTGCAGACTCATCGATTGCCACCGTAAAACAGGGAATGTCGCTGAATGTTTGGCCAAGAACGGAAGATTACTGGGGCACTATAACCTGCTTGCTCAGACACTCACAGGAGAAAGTCGAGTGCTCCCCACGTGTGGAGACGCTCGGTACCAAAGGCTGGTGGAGCCCTCGGGGCGGCGCTGGCTCCAGCACATGTGCAGCCCCGAGGTGGAGCAGACTGTTTTTCTGATACCGGGTACACAACACTCCACCCAAGCCTCCCTGGGTAAATAAAAAATAAAGTCAAATTATGCCAGTAAAGAGTGGGTTACACTGGTCACTGGGAGTGCTTGTGTATGTTCAGCCATAACCTATGATAAGGTGCGTGCCATAAAATTCCTCCTGGAGCCTGCGGCTCTCCTGGAAGCTGCAGATGCCAGCAGAACCACCAGCGCTTTGATTCACATAGTGGGGGCAGCAAGAGGGGCACTGAGGAATGGCTCAGAGACCCAGAAGGCTGCACAAGTCCCGGGGGCCATGGAGGTCCCTCTCTCTGGCAGGAGAAAGACAGGAGCACCGATTGCCACCAGCAGATATGAGGAGACAAAGTTCAGTTCAAAGAGGTAAAGGGTGACAACCTTTCTACAGACAAAATTATCCTGCAGTCAGTAAAGTACAGCAGCAATCAGGACAGATGACAGAGCGAGTAATGAAGGCAGAGATTACAAAACTCCACAACCAATCCATCCCATAGCAAAAATGCTGCTGTCAAGTGATTTTAACCCAGCCTATGAGCACAAATAGAAATGTTATGTTTTGGTACAAGATGTTTTTTAAAACAAAAACATATGGCAAGTTTCATTTGCTTTATGATAAATTAATGTCTGAGCAGGCCCCAAATTTGGTGCATTTTTTATGAACAATAAGAAAAATAATTTATTTCTGTCATCTGCTGATGTAGAAAAAAAGGTATTCCCAGCTTCAGTATAAAAGCTTCATCCAAAAAATCCCTTACAGGAGAGTGTGTTTTATACTTTTTATTTATGAAGAGGAAGATCCCCATGTTTGGGCCTGTCCCATCCTGAGAGGAGACTGCTGGTCAGTGGAGGCTGGAAGAGCCTGGCTCACCCACCTGCAAGTCCATCATGATGGAACCACTCTCCTTTCTGCTCTCCCACTATCGAACAGTCAGGTGGAATTGAGTTGGAAGAAACACAGTGGTGGCTGTCCCCTGGAGTCCCCCAGGGGATAAAAAAAATCAAATAAGGGAAAGGTTATTGTGGACTGATAACAGCTAGGGAGGCTGGGAACAGTACCTGTTGCCAGGGAGAGCTTGCTCCAGTGCAGGCAGGGCGCCCTGCACCTCCAGCCCTGTGAGAAGAGCAGAGAAAGGCACCCCAGGGAGGGAGAGCCAGAGCAAGGACATGGGATGAAGAGCTGCAGAGAGATTGCAGCCAGCTAGACAGGGACCCAGATGGTTGGGGGGGAGATTCAATAAGGAGGTTTTGTGAAAAAAACATTGCATGCTTTCATGTAATTAAAACCCTGACCATCATGCACTATGTGTGACAGAGGGGGATCATAGCTGAGAGTGCAGCTTTGGGCACTGGGCAGGCTTAGAGAGTTGGTCTTCTGCTGGCTTAGCAGTCACATGATTTCTTGTGTGCAAAGCATGAAAGGTCTTAGGTGATGGAAACCTTTTGCAGAGAGATGTGGAAAAGAGCAATCCTGCCAGCAGCCAGACTGCTGCACAAGCATCTGTGCTTCTGCACTTGCTGTTTTGTGCTGCCCTCGCTTGTGCCATGAAGACACTCCAGAGCAAGCCCGGGAGCAAGCCCAGGGTTCCTGCATGGAGGGGTGGGAGGATGGAAATGTGCCATCTCTTGAAAACAATCTCCTGAAAGATGTGGCTTTTCCTGGGGCTCATGTGCCAGTGAGGTGCCCGAAAGCACAGGGCTGGTGTGGATTTGCCCAGGGCATTGCTCTGGAAAGTTAAATCAGGCATAACTTTAGAGCCTATAAAGCACACACCCTCCTGAGCACAGTCCCACCATGCAGAAGAGCCAGTACCCTGTGCAGGAGGAGCAATCCTCCTTCCCTTTGCACTGTCAGGGTGTCAGGGTGCTCCTCCCTACACTGCCTGCAGAAAGGGCCAGCTGCAGCCTAGGACAAGGCTCTTGAGCCACGTGGGGTGCTGCCCTGACAAACACACATCCACACTAATTTGGCCCCTGAATTGTGTCCAGCATGGGCGTTTGCTCCCCCATCACCAGCCACAGCCAAGGCAGCCGGGCCACTGCTGAAGGGAAAACACCAACTCCATGGCCACCAGTGGTGTGACTGTGACTGAAGGCTGGCATTAACTCTTAATTCCCCTCCATGCCTTAGCAAAGCAATGCCATGGCCAGGAGGGACCCCCCCAAAACCTGCTGCAGCTCCTCAACACCAGATCCCCTGCGAGAACAGGTACCCAGCATAGAGCTCAGCAAAGCCCTGCCAGTAGCAGGGACAAAACAGCCCCTGGGAACGGAATGAATTATGCACAAGCTTAAGTATTTGCAGGATAGAGGCCTTAGCTCACTGGGTTAAAATACCAGAACAATATAAAACTCCTCTACCTCTGGAACCCACTGCACTTCATAAAAATGCCTGGGACCCTGCTGGAGCTAAGCCATTGTCGATAGCCATAAAAAATGGGTTAATAAATCTTCTTCCACTGATGAAATAGCTACTTCACAGCCAGAACTCAACAAATTGAGCATTTCAAAGCAACCTGCTTGACACAAGGCCTGATTTGCACACCAATACAAGCGTCCCCAGCCTGGGCAGGACCCTGAGCCTCCACTGTTTCTCCCTCCCCATTGTCACAGCCAAGTGCCAGGAGGAGGTTTAGTGCACCAATATTTTCCTCCTGAGTGACAAGAAGGGGATTTACATCTGCAACCCACAGGCCTTGGGCGTGGAATGATCCCAACAGCAGAAACTAGGCTGGCACTCAGCAGCCACACCACGGACACTGCCAGTGTGACAATCCTCTGCCCTCCAGAGCTTCTACCAGACAGATGCTAGAAGTTCATCATAGTGCCAATCTACCTCTTTTTTTGGTTTTTTTTAATTGGAAAACAGAGATGTAAAAATTAATGCTAAGAGAAAAGCAAGTGCTCATCGCCTTGCTTATCCACAGATACTATCCTGAAAATTCAATCTAATAGGTAAAAAAGCAATTGCAGAAGAGGCTCCATCCTTAACCTACTGTCACAAGTCAGCATTTTTTCAATGTAGCTGGATAGCCAAGGTGAGTGAAACAATACATTTCACTCACTTTTCCAAACTGCATGGCCATTCATATATTTAGGTAGTGTGATAAATAGAAAAAGAAAAATACTCCAACATTTCAGTTTTAATAAAAAACTTCTTGAAAAATTGAGTCCCCCTATATTCATGCCAGTGTGTTTTTTATGAAGTCAGGGCTGACTTGCTCTCTTCCTTTCTGCCCACAGGGAAAAGAGAAGGGCTCAGCAGGGAGGCAGGACCTGCTTTCAGGCAGAAATATTTATTCAGTGAAAAGTTGCATTTAAATATTGATGTTTCAACAGAACTTACTATTTGCTTAACCAAATGTTATAGATTTGCCTAGAGAGTCACAACAGGGAATAAAAAGCACATTTTAAGGTCCTTTTAGCAACACTTTGAATGACTTTGAAACAGTGATGAGGAAATCCTAAATTTTTCAAATCCATGTGATTTGAGGCTCAGCTTTCCTGAAAAATCGTTAGGATTTGGGTATGCAAGACAGGTGTTAGGCATTTCTAACTCCCTGCTCGCTTTAGGAGACATCAAACCAAGCTTTAAACTCCTGCAGTCTTGAAAGTTCAAGTCAAGGTGGTTTTTGTTTTGCTTTTCCCCCTGAAGGTCAGCTCAGGATTGAATCCTTTTGTCAAGGTTGGCTGGAGAGCAGAAGGCTCTGTTAATCTGCAGGCACTGCGGCTCCCTCCTGGCTTCCTTCCCTTGCAGTTTGTTTTACTTCAGGATTCACCCCCTGGGATTGTAAAGGCTGCAGATGAGGGTTAGAGGTGAAACAAAGAAAATGAGGTTGGGTGTTTATCTAGAGGGAGCCAGGATTCATAATGTTGGAGACACCGGGCCCCTCCCAAGAGATAATCGTAATTTACCAGCACCTCTCCACCTCTAGTTTTTCCCCAGAAATAAAACACAGTGACAGATTCAAAATACTACTTCCCCAAGTAACTCTTAGAACCAAAACAAGGAAGAGTTTTTTAGTACAAAATGACCAGACACTGGAACAATACAAACACACTTCCAGTGACGTCCATGTGGGAAACTATCTGAAAAAAGAAATAAAGGCCACTCTGCCTCCTTCAGAGACTATCTTTATTCACTCAACTTGTGCCTTATTATGGTGGGGGTTTTTTTGACCATAGACGTTTTTTTTCCTTGGTAGATTATCTTCTTATCCCTCCCCTTTTTCAATGAGAAGGTCAAGTTCTGCTTTCATTTATTCACTGTGGAACCCCACTGACTGGTAGCTAACAGGCACATCCCACCCCACACAGGCAGCCTGGTAATATATTTTCCCTTCTTCATGGTTTGTTTTAATAATCACAAGAGCAGCAAGAGAAGGTGCAGATGCACCCATTACACCTAAGAAAACACCTTGCTCTTTTCCCAGCCCTTTTCGGGTGTTTGGCCTCTAGGGCATCATCCATTTGCAATGAGATCCCTGGATTTACAACAGAGCAAGTGGTCGTACAACAAAAACTGGATTCCGGGGTCCTGATAAGAGAAGACAAGCATCCTGCCCCCAGAGCCTGACCAGTCACCCCACCGCTAATCTGGCTGAACCAGTTGACGTCAGTGGTTTTATGCTAAACACACACCGGGGTGAAAAATGAGAGCGGCGCTCGGCTCCGGCAGCCCAGCTCCAGCGCTCTGCTACCAGAAGCGGCTGCTTACTTTCAAGCTCCCCGCACAGCCTGTAATCACTCGGTATTGAAACCAGATTTACAAGCTCTTTAGAGGAGAAGTTTGTGATTTCCAAAGCAGACGCATTTGGTATTTCAGGAAAAGGTCAAGCCCCCTGTGGAGTAAGGGGTTTTTAATAGAATCAGTTCAGCAGGAGTTAAGAGGAGACATACCAAGCCAGCAGCTCGCAAAGCCAGGAGAGGCAGAGACCTAAGAAAAGCTACAACCATTATTGTTTTCAGGAAAGAATCAGAGAAAGAGAGAGGCACGGGGTATGCTAAATTAAATCTTGGACATTCGATTTCATTTATTCCAATCCGAGAGACTTTCTCAGTTGGAAATAGAGAGGGCTGTCCTTCTTATGCTCCCAGGCTTGCAGGGGTTTCAAAGAAAGGAGTGTTTGTTATTGTCTGCAGGGGAAACCTGAGAGTGCTTAGCACAATGGCAAATCCAGGCTCTTAACTCAAATGCATTTAAAAGGATAGCCTTCGATTACTGTCTCACCTCTTCAGCCCCCAGCCTCTGGCCAGGCTCTTCAGCTGTTAATATCTGCTCCCTGTCTCACTAGGCTGGGTGAAGCGGTTGTCTAGGACGGCCCTGTTTCATGCTGGTACAGCACCCAGCAGCCGGGGAGCCCAGGGAGCATCACTGAGGGCCCTCCTTATCACAGGAATAGAACTTCTCTGAATAGTGCTGAGGCCTGCAGGCTATACAAGCAGCCACTACAGAAATACTAGCAATGAAGCTGGCTACTGCTTATTCCAACTGCCTTTGGACTCTGCAGTCAGTGGTTTCAGCGAAAAGATTTGGGGCTCATTCCATAACTCACATAGCTGCTGCCAGACAGACATCAGAGCCCATAATACGATTTCCTGAATAAAAAGGCTTTAAAGTAAATTGGAAATCCAGATTTCATACTGTCCCAGTTTTGGCTGGGATAGAGTTAATTCTCTCCTTAGAAGAAAGCTTAGAAGACTCATAGCCCAGAAACTCCTAGGCCGTATCAGCTACCACAAAAGTACCACACCAGGTAACAGAACAACCCCAGGAGATGGCAGCTGCTAACCTAAGATCCAGCCCCAGTGCTCTGTGGCCCTGCTGCCATGACTGCAGGGGATGGCAAACAAGCTCTTTTCTTCTTTAAAACATCTCCACAGCAAGGGGCCCATTAGAGCATCCTGGTCTTACTAGCCTTTTAATGGCAAGCATAAATAGGCCCCTATGTATTCAAATCAGCAGCAAATGAGTGGTGAAGGTCACAGGATGCTTAAATGACTATACAACATGCTCCCTCTGATTGCTGGAGAAGGCACTTAAAAGGTTTAGCCATCGGATCTTCTAACTTGTCTAGTCACAGTAACTACTGGTACAGCTACTGATGGTATTTCAGGTTTGTCTCTTTCAGCATCAAGTTCCAAGTCAGCCATTCCCAAAAAAAATACACTTGGCAGAGCAGACAACTGCCCTAGATTTTCAGATCAGTGCAAAGGAAGGGCAGAGCTCTTATAGGAAAGCAGCACTTTGAAAGGTCAGCCAGAAGACCACAGGCCAGATTCCAAGAGAAATTGTGGCCACGTAATTCCTTAAACTTTAGCAGCAGAAAGAGGTAGAAATCAGAGAATATAATTCTCTGCATTAAAAGCAACTCTCCAGGCACATTGAAGAAGTAAGAAAGGTCAGCAGCTTGAGGTACACAGATGAAACTAATCCTTCTAAACTGCACTTTAATATTGCAAACATGGGCACAGTGGGACCTTGGCATTCCCAAGGCTCTCACTGCACTTGGCCCATATGAGTGTTTAACTGTAGGGGTAAGTTTGCAATATTAGTACCTCTGTTTGCACAGCCAAGTGACCAACGTATCTTCAACAACACCCCTACCACATCATTTAAGCATACTTTCAGGAACATGAGCCTTTGACTTAGAGGGGCAGGTTTTCCTTGCTTACATGCCTTTGCATTTCAGCCTGCGCATCCCAAAGCAATCTACCACAGGAAACAGCACACGGGATCAGAGCTTTGCTGCAAGGTCGTTGTAACTCTGTGTGTGCCATCCCCTTCTCACTGCTGGCAACAGTAGGACCTCAACTTCACAGCCAGAACATGAGGCAGAAGCATTTCTAAAGCTTCTTAAAACATAGATGAATACTAGACTCTTGCCAAGTTTTATCTTCTGAAGCAGCAGTTTGGATGCTTCTTTCACCGTGATGTGGCATCAGCCTTTTAAAGTAAGTATACTTCAATTGTTGCAAAGTCTAATATAGCAAGAAAAATAAATACAATAAATTCCTTGAATAATCCAAAGGTTGTTTGTTTTTAGCAACTAAGCATTGGATAAATGAAACAATCAAGTGAAGCCAACTAGCAGAAGGAATAAGAAACAACTTGGTGCACAAATATTGGCCAGGAAGAAAAGCCACCTATGCAAGAATAGCATAAAGGAGGAGCCAGAGATTAAAGTACAGTGTTGTTTCTTCAGTCCCACACAAAACTAGGAGCATATGATACTTAGTTACATGATAGAAGAGCAAGGCAGATGCTTTCCATTGTGCCCAGAGAGGTTATAAACAGAAAAAAAAAAAAAACTCAAACCACAGCTGAATAGGCAGTGTGGTTTTGGGGTTTCCCTCTCCTCCCTGAAAAAAGTTTGAGTGTAAAAGGTGTAAGAGGAAAACAGATCATAGAAACAAGAATTGTGAGACAAGGGAGGAAAACCAGCTATAAAGAATTAGGAGTCTCTTTCTGACACATTTTGCACAGAGGAAGTCTTTCTTCTTTAACAGAGGAAGAAATAGCTATCACACAAAGCTTTGGAATAATTCACCGAGGTTATGAACAAAATGGACAAGAATTGAGGATGTGGGTTCACTGCTACCTGAAGCTGCCACCTTCATTCTCAAATAACCACCTAAATTCCTTTGCAGAGTAGGAAATGAGTCTGCTTTCACAATCTAATTGTTATGCATGGCATTACCATGCACACCTTGATTTGTTTTCCCCTATCACCCACAAGAAAACCCATTTTCCAAAACAAAAGTCACAAGCAAGTTTCAGACAAAATATATATATTTTAAAAAATCTTTACAATAAGTCAGGAAACATAGGAGCTTGCATACAGTTTATTATAATAACTCAGTTCTCAGCTCCCTACAGTTCAGATAACCCTGGTGACAGTGTTTACAACTTCTAACTGTTGCTTTCACAACTCTGAAGCAAACAATACATTTGAGTGTATTTTACTCTGTGCAAATAAGACAACTTTTGGAATCCTTCAGAAGAAATATCCAAGATTCTGTTTGCAGAGGTTCTTTGTTTCTCAAAGATGATTTATGAGAGTTTTTTTAAGATAAAGTGCTCCTGTCCAGCAGAACCCAAAGGCCTTCAAGAGTTCAGAGAGTAAGTTTAGCTCAGATTAAAAAATAATTGGTCATACAAATTCCAGCTTCCCATGTCCGCTGTACATTCCCCAGTGGACTAGTGAAAGAATTTTATCATTGCTGAGGTCTGAATGTCTCATTTTATCACAGGTCATACAGCAGTTCTCGTGACCAGTCACAGGCACCATGCATTCCAAGTCCAATTTTGCCACCTGCCCTTTTTTCGAATGATGTCCATGAAAACTGTAGTGCAAACGAGAGAGCATTTGCTGTCGCTGATCTTGCAGTCTCTTGTTTTCACTCCTGAGCATCCTCAAGGCCAGCATGATCAGGAGCACCAAGATGAGCCCACCAGCTATTGGAACAGCAATTACAGCTGCCCTGAACCACAACTCTTTTGAAGAAGTCAATTCTTGCACCTTGGTGATGAGATTCCTGCTGCTGTCGTGTTGGTATCTGCTCCCTTGTCCTGCAAAGGGGAAAGATGTGAAGCTTATTTCAGGATTTATATATACACCAATTTACATACAAGCAACTCCCTTAAATCTCACACTGACAAGTTTAAGGAGCAACTGCTACACTCCACAGGATCTACAGAAAACATCCCTGTAAAGAAAAAAATTAGTTTCTAAGTATGCTTATAACATGGAATTTCTTACCCCAACAGCCAGTTTAACTGGGGACACCACTGCCACTGATTCTGAGAAGCCATGTCAAGATGCAAGAGACATTTTGCGCATTAATACAGACAAAAAAAGATTGGCTGAGATGTTCCCCTGGATCCAGACACCCTCTTCTCCCTCTGGGGTCTCTACTTACATTAATAACTAAATCAGTAACAGCAGATGCACAAGGTTTTGACTGCTCCTGGCCTGGTGGCCAGAACAGAGGTTTCACTGAAGCTTTATTGCCCTACCTGAAGCATCGCCTCTGGAAGGAGATAAAACATCATGTAGTCCTCTGTAATTGCACATATCTTCATGACAGCATTCCAATGTGGACATGGTGGTGGTGCCAGAGTGGTTTTGTGCTTGTTTGGCTTGGCAGACCTCAGCTGTGCTTGCAATAGAGTCCAAGCAGCCATGAGTAAGTGGGGAATGTGTATTCTGAGGATCAAGCAGTCTGGAGAAGCAGGCACTAAGCTCGGACTTGCACATATAGCCGGTTGCAACACAGTGTGCAGCATCACAGTAGCATCTGATTTCACCTAAAAAACAAAAATTGTGCAAGAAAGGTAAGAATTCGGTCCTCTAGGCAGACCTCACCATATATCCTTATTAGCCACATGCATCACACAACCAAACGAACTCAGTGCCAGCTTTGAGGTACTTCTTTAGACAAGCACTGGGGTTGTTTCCTTCCCATCACTGTACAGTGCCTACCTCGTAACTTTAATCCCTATAAACGCCTTGGGGCACCTGCTTTAATGACTACTACTATAGTCCTTTGAATTAAAGCATGAGCATTTCACTAAAACAGGGACCGGGGGAAGGCTTGGAGGGGGGAAGGTTGAAGGGGCTTTTTTTTTTCCCCAAGGCAAATAACAAGACCATTTTATAGCTACTTCCACTCGCTGTCAGCAGTTGCATTTAACCACATTGAAACAAATACCAGTTCTAAAAGCAACACACACTTTCAATCCTAGAAGGAAATCACATCTATGTTTTAAGCATTACTCCAGGAACATCATTCTTTTTTATAAAAATAGCATGTCTTCTAACTGGGCACAAACATACAACAAAAATACCAGGTTTAAATATTTATGTAACAGATGAGAAAAAAACCCTCAGAACTGCTGAATTGTTTATTACCTCTCAATACCACACCAAAATTTAAAAGGTTTAACTAACACCTTATAAAGCTATTAGCTAGAACTTTACCATCTAAGTCTCTCAGTCAGAAAGGTTTTACTGTGTGAAACTGAGCAAATATTTGTAATTTCTCCAGAAAGAGAAAAATCTTTAACTAGTTATTCATGAAAAAAGACTTTTTCTATCAGTATGATAAAACAAAAAATTTCCAGTTTATAATTATTCTGTTCATCAGAGACAATGACTCTCAATTCAAATGTAAAGTTTTTTAATGGAGTGAAACTGCAAGGCTAAAGGCTCCCCCTTGCCTCTCCCCAGTTTCACATGCAATCCAACATGCAGCAGGAAAGAGGAAACACTTAAGATTGAAAATCCTCTACCAGTTCTAAGAAAAAGCTCAGGAAACCTCAAAAATTTCTGAAGGAAGTGATAAAGTTTGCTTCATAAAATTCTTTATTTTGTGCTCTCCAAACTGCTCTGGTATGAATTAAACATGTTCTGCGCTGTAGCAAAAACTTACTATTTCTAGGCAAATTGCAACTCAAACATAATTCAATGTGCCATCGAGCCAACGTTTAAGAGGATGCCAGATTTTGGAAACATCCTTGGAAGAACTGACTTACAACTACTTCTGGTGTGCCTACTGTACTTGCCACCATAGTAGCACCAAGGCTTTCAAAGTTGACTGAATAGTCAGATGCCTTCCTTCTGCACTTCAAAAAATCAATATACAGGCTTCCCTGCTGCCACCCCTTCTTATGATGATACCTACCACCTATACCTAAAAAAAACCTATTCTGCAAGACGTTAAAAATCATCCCAAACAAGTTAGCTCCTCCTCGCCAGGCTGCCTTAATACTTTCCCCAAAATGCTACTGCAGGCTCCAGGCCTTGAAGTTCCCGCTGCTCTTTAATAACTCTGCTTAATAGAAGCCAAATGATGGAGTGTCTCACTGTCTCCAGTCCAATTCCCTTGGGCTTTCAAACCAAGTCACCTAATTTTTCATGAATTCACACTCACTGTCGTCCACCATGTTACAGAAAAAAAGAGTCAATAATTTTCTAAGCATTCTATAGGAGGTCTCCCCCCTACTCCTTTGAAAAATACTTTTCATGTTTTTTGAACTGTCAAATGTAAGATGCAAACACGGCACAGTACCAGAGCTGACAGTTCTTTCGTGAGTCCTAGCAGAGTACGGGAACAAAGTGAAACAATACACATACTTTCATTTTAACTGCTTATACAATCACGTTCAAAAATCTACATTTTATTGTCCTAAGACTATCTTGCAAACAAAATCTGACAGGCATCAGGTTAATTCAACTGCTTTTTAATTAAAGCCACGTTTTCAGTGAAACAGAATGGACTCTGTATTACTGTATTAAAACTGTATTTCTGTCAATTCATAAAGTTTCTTCCTGTGCTATGCAAAAGGCCAGAAAGGGTATTTAGTATTTTGAAACAGTGAACAATGCCCTTCTGTTCCCTCCTCTTTCTTGTTACTGTATGTAGCTATTAAAGAAAAATGTCTGCTTTTAGTCAAGATGGCTACAGGAGAGACTGCAGGCTTCTCTTAAAGCTTTTGAAGTGAACAGCAGCCAGAAGTCTGTGATCCCCTAATTATATCATTATCAGGCACATAGTTTCAGTATCTGCGACTTCACATCACTCAGTCACTCCCTGTTCTGCCCGCTTTGATGGGGCCAGCAGGCTCCCCCCTGCACGCTGCAAGGCTGTTATTTAGGGTTAATTACAGCCTTCCTTCCAAAATAAATAAATACCGTCGCACATCACCACCACGCTAACTTCTCCTTTACCCTCCTCCCTGGAGCAAGCAGGACGATTAGCGGCAGCCAGCGGGTTGCCTCTGTCCCGGGAGGGCGCTCCCCGGGCGGCCAGACCAGGGCAGCCCCCAGAGCCCCCTGCTCCCAGCGGGCGGGGACAGGGCCAGGCGCGGCCGCCCCGCCGGGACACCCGCGGGGCCGTGACTGCCCGGCACCGGCGGCCAGGTGGGACGGGACGGGAGGGGAGGGACGGAGGGGCGGGAGGCACAGACCCGGCGGCTCCGCCGCCAGCGCCGCTCGGCGCGGGGTCCCGAGACAGCGCCGGGCCCGGCTGCCTTCGGGCGGCAGTCCCCGGGCACCCCGCTCCCTC
>VZTR01022328.1:319876-360892 GCA_013400775.1 Chaetops frenatus | reverse complement strand
GCCCCCGGGCGGCGGCGGCGGCGCCGGGCGGGCCGGGAGCGAGCCCGGTTCCGCGATGGGCTCCGAGTGCCGGGCCCCGGCCCCTGGAACCCGGACTGCTGCCCGGAGAGCCGCCCCTGGCGGCACCGAGCGCCCTCGCTCGCCGCGTTAGGTTTGGGGCTCTCCGGGAGCGGGGAAACGGGCTCCGCCGGGTCCCCGAGATAAGTCCCTACGGAGGCAGCAGCGCGGAATTCCGCTAAAAAACATCATGCTCTGACTGCGAGTTCGGCGGAACCGGGATGGACGGACGGACGGACGGACGAGCAGCCCTCAGCCCCGGGTCGCGGTGACGGGCAGCACCGGAGCCGCTGTCCCGGCCCCGGCCCGTCCGCTCCCGACCCGCAGCGCTGCGCGACGGTGCAGAAGCGTTGCCCGAGAGGGAGCAGCCGCAGTTTCACTCAAAGCCGGGGCTTTTTTCCCAAGGTTATGGAAATCCTGCGCTTGGGCTTGGCGCAGCGCGGAGCCGACAGCCGCCGGCCGGAGCCGCGGTGCAGCCGCCGTGTCCAGCCCCGGCCCCGCGCCGCTGTCCCGGCGGGCGCTCCACCCTCCCGGCTCGGGGGCTCCTGCACCTCGCACTCAGCCCCGCAGGGTCTCACCCGCTGCTGCCACATACACCCAGCAAGGGCAGCCCCGTGGTACAGAGGTATTAGGGAATATACCCTGCAGTAACCATTCTCCTTCCAGTATTTCCTTTCCGAGAACAGTTATTGGGGATGGAAGCACGAGGTGGTGTTCTTCCACTGAGCTCTGATACAGCTCCTGTGGGCCCTGTTTAGCTCGGACAGTTTTCCTTCACGTGTTGGTCATGAAAAAAAATGTGGCCCTTAATTAAAATTTCTTTGCTAACTTAGGTTTTCTTCTTTCTTTGCTCATTATGTTTTCTAAGCCTTGATTTCTACAGCACAGACTGTTTCCCATTTATGGGCAAAATGTTTTACATATTTGGGTCCACTTCTAGTATTAAAGCTGATGGATGATGTGTAGATAACAATAAAAAATTACTTGAGAATCTTAATTTGAAATTTTTTGTTAGTCTTTAAAGACATTTTCAATAAGGGACATAATGCCTCATGTCGGAGACATTCATCCCTAAAAGAGAAAGAAGGAAATATGAAATCTGAGATTGAGATAACTCCAGTTTACTTTGGCAGAGAGGAACAGACTGGATCTCCGGCTAATTAGTGCTGATGCCATCACATGTTATAATGGTTTTACTGTGAGTCTTGCAATTTGCATATGTATAAGATAGATACACGTGTGCTGCGCCTCAGTCTTTACACTTATGTTAGACATATTTGCACTCCACCACAAAGTAATTTTCTAATTCTTGTTTCTGTTTAGAAATTACAAAAACAGCACAAACAGCCAAGCCGTATCTCCCAGTCTGGCACCGGCTATCAGACACTCATTTGCAAACATACGAAAATATCATTCATTATAACTTAGAATCATTACAGCAACATGAGCAATTCTGCTTCTCCTGTTCCTGTCACCAGTGACAAGCGCATTGAACAGATCTCATTTGTTACATGCAGTACCGACAGACTGGAAATGGCTTTTATTCATGGAGCCACATTACTGCACTAAGTAACATGAGAGACTCCCTGAGTATGATAAACATCCTGGCCAAGGGAGGACAGACAGGCTAACCAGAGGGCAATGTGCTTGAGATCAGTTTTGAACGGCAAATTTCATTGACAGCTGTCAAGTTTGAATTGTGAGGTACAATTTACTGTAAAAAAATTTTCTAATTCTGTGTGCTACAAGAGTGCATGAAGTACCAAAAGTGAGGGAGGGACAGCAGGGATCACTGCCCAACCTTAGTTCCCCCCAAAGCAACTGAAGACCCTTTTGGAAACCTGTGGATGGAGTCAGAGTGTCAGGAGGGTTTGACCGATTTACTGTGTCTCTTCACTCTCTGGCACACTGCTCAGAGAGACAGGCAATGATTGCGTGGGGTCCTCTGACAGACTATAACATAAACAAGATAATTCAGCTTCTGCACTGCTAATTTGCTTTTGTTTCAGAGACAAGAGCTAACAGGGCCAGATTGGCCTGTAAAAAAGGGACAGGAGACAGACCCAGCACAAAGCAATAATAACAACATGTTCTGCAACCAGAAGGAATGTGGGATAATGACTACAAGGAACCAGCAGGGAAAGCGTCAGGAGCCTGAGGCTGCATTACGTGTCTCCAGCAGCCATGGGAGAGCAGCCTAAAGCCTCCACTTGAACGGACTGCAGAGCCTGTAGTCAGAGCCTGCAGAGCACCATCCCACCAGATACGGTGGAGGCCTTTGAAGCCGACATGAACAGAAGGACCTGGTTGCAAAATCAGCCTCTGGGCACTTCACAGAAAGGGACTGCTTTGGGCAGCATCTCTCAGGAGCACGTTCTCTGCACCAGCTCTGTCACAACTGTCTCAAAGCTCTGTCACAGATGCAAAATTTTGTCTTTAAGAAGAAGAAACTGCCAGCTAAAACAAGAGATCCATCCAACGAGTCTTTGTAGGCCACACAAATGCTGGTTTGATTCTTTTGCTGTGTTTCACAAGCCAGTAGTTGCAGTGACAAGCTTCTGGCAGGAGGACTTTAGAACTGAGGAGTCCTTCTAAAAGACCAATTCAGATGAGCACCCAGTGTCCTGAACTATTCCAGACCAGGATTTCTCCCATCAGTCAAGCCACTGCTGGTCACAGTACCTGCTGTCCTCTACAATCACATTCCAGAAGAGGCTCACTATTTTCCACCAGGAGCATGTGAGCAGAGCAGCCATGCAAGAGTCTCCTTCTAAATGTCGGGGTGAAATCCCTCCAGTGAAGTGCCAAATCACATCCGACACCTTCTCAAGAATCTCCGTGTGCCTGAGAGTCCCAGCATGAGACAGGCATGAGAGGATGGCTGCCATGAGGGGTTTAGGCCTTTCCCACGTCAAGGAGGAAAATAAAACAAGGCAAAACAGAGGTCAACCTGGCAGCATTTTCTAAGTACAGAACTTAAAACAAGAGAAAAGCTCTTCTCTGGCTCTGGGAATGCAGCTTTAGAAAATTCAACTTCCTCCCATTGTTTTACTTCTTTCATGTATTCCCTTTCTCCTTTTCACACAAATTGGCGTTAATGCCTGTCCCTGCTGCTACTGCCTACTGTTTATGTGCCACTCAGTTACAAATTCAGCCTGCAGGTGCCCCTGATTTAGGTAACTCACCCCAGAAAAACAGTTTGGAATCAAAATCTTTCATCTGGCAGCTTTGAACATGATCATGAATTCCTCACTCCTCTATAAACTTTCATGGCACACTGGCAACTCACCATCATTTCCCCCAAATGATTGGACGTAACCCTTTGTCAATATCTAGCAAACAAACCCATGTTTTCACAGTATTATTCACTTGTTTGAACCTTTCAACAATGAACTCTTCCCAGCTCCGACACCCCGCCCTCCCCCCCCAAAAAAAATTAGGCAAAAATAAAACTTGATTAGAGCTGCAATTTGGAAATCCTTTTTACACTCACCTCTCTAGTCAAGGCATCGCTGCAGCCCTGTCCTGGGGAGACCCACATTCCTCAGGGAGATGAGGATTTGCATACTGCTGGATCTGCATGCCCACACCAGCATTTGTCAGTACTGTCACATCAGATGCTCATTTCACTGGCAAGGAAAGGCTAGTACTGCTACATTGGAGTCGTTTCACTTTGGTGTCAAAGGCGACATTTGCACACCATATCCATTCCAGTTTGCACCTTGCAGTTATGATTCAGCTGGGAATTTCTCATTTGGAAATGACGTGAATTTAAAAGCATTGGGACTGTTTAAAGCATCTTTGGAGCAACATTAATCAGAGTAGTTTGGAGGGGGCTTTTTTAACTGTTTAACACTAGCCAACAAACAACCAGCATTTTTTGAGTTACTTTGCTAGCACTTGGCATATGATACACACAAGATAATTCTACTGAATTACATTTATTTATGCTGATTATTGCCTTTAAAAAAATAATTAAGGCTTAAGCTGGCTTAGCTTGGCATAAAGCCCAGGGGGCAGGGAACATAATGTGACTGTGCAATTCTTTTGCCTTCCCACTTCAGGGTCTGGCCATTGATTTACTGAAGCAAGTAGCCATTTCAGGATCTAAGGCTACACAGAGCCCAAAGGCTGGCTCCCCCAGCCACTCCCCTGTGACAGACAGGCTGCTGAGCAGGTTCTCTCAAGGTTAAGAGGTTTACCCCTGTGACTGGGGCAGTTCAAGGAGGTGGATAGAGGCCTGCTCATTATTCCCTGCTCATTTTCAGCAGCAATTAGCGTGTCCCCAGTGAAACCCAGTTACCTGCAAGCTGGAGGAGGGGAGCTGCGTTCCAGAGATGATCACTGATACATGTTCACCTAAAATAAGTAGGAAACCAGACTAGCGTCTGTGTCGCAGGATCTACCTCTCCATGTACGTGATACATTATCCAGATGGCACCAATCTGCATCCCCCTCAGACACAGGACATGATAAAGAGACGCTACTTAAGAGGCCCAGAAAGTGAAGCATTTCCTGCCATGCTCATCACTTTACTTTTTTTTTTCATTTAAAACTAATCCTCTCTCCCCCAAACGAGCTGCACTCCTACTCCTCCCAATCAATAGGACGATTTGCATTTATCCTCCTGGAGGCATCTGCTCCTAGAATCGGGGCCAGAGCGATCCAATCGATAGGAGAAAGATGGAGCAAGACTGGAAAAGAAGCAGCAGAGAGATTTCCCCCAGGGAGAAATGCAAAACACTGGAGAGAGGCAACAATTATTGTAATTGAAGGTAATGAGGCCGAGGCGCCAGCTCCAGCTCTGCTTAACATCACTCAATACAAAGTGAGACACACATGAAGGAGACGGCCCGAGCCCGGCCGGCCCCGCGGCGGCAGAGCCCGGCTCCCGCAGCCCCGCAGCCCCGCAGCCCCGCCGGCAGCAGCACCGGGGCTCCCGGGACAGGCTTGCCTCCTGTGCATTTGGGAGAGTCCCTCTGCATCTGACTGCTCCCAGAGGCCTCCCTTCCCTTTCCCTAGGAGAGTCCCCTGTCTGTGAAACTCCCGGCGTGTTTATCGGCACCGTGCCCTGAAAAGTCACGCGCTGAGCCCCAAACCCCTCGGCCAGGGCCAAACGTTGTCCTGTCCCGGGGCAGGACAAGCTCAGCCTCAACCCTCTAACCCTCCCTGCAGAAACCCTCCCTGCCACCGCCGCCTCTTCCCCGCAGCTCCCGGGTGTAGGGGAGCGACTCCCCGGGAGGAGAGAGGGGATGCTGGCGAGGAGCTCCACCCGCCCTGCGGCTCTCCCTGGGGCTCTGCCGGGGCACGGTGCAGGTGGTTCGGTATCTCTATCCCTGTGCCCGGCCGGCCCGTTCGCTGGTCCCGGAGCAGAGCTCACACCGGCTGGAGGCGAGGGGTCTGCACTGGACACACTCAGCCGCGCCTTCGCCTTGGATTCCTTGGGCACGGAGCCCCCTCGCAGCCTCGGCCGCCGGGGGGTCAGGGAGACACCAACACCGGGGCGGGTTTATGGAACCCTCTTTGAGCGGAGGGCAGCCGGGGCCGGCCCGGGGTGAGAGCCGCAGGGGCGGGCGGCGCTCCCGGCCGCGCTCCCGGAGCCGGAGCGGCTCAGCGCGGGCCCCTCTTGCCCTCTGCCGGCGGAGCCGGCCCTAGCAGGGACAGCCGGGGCATCTCCCCAGCGAGGAACCTGTCTCCTGCCAGGTCAGGGCGAAAGGGCGCTGGGTGGAGGTACCGGAGGGTGCGGCTGCCTGCAGGAGTAGCGATGAGTGATCCCATCGCCAGGAGAGTGAGAGCAGTGAGGGTACACCGGGAATCAGATCAGCATCTACCCCCAGCCACATCCTGCACACAGGAGTTAACATCCAGTATTCAGCCGTCACCTTCTGAAACACCCATGTAAAGGTGTTACACGTCAGAATTTATAAACGGTACCTAAAAAGTGAAGCACCACCTATCAGATCTGAGTTATCAGGTGTCTAGAGATAAGGTATGGCAAATATTAGGAATTTTCTTTAGATCTCAAGCATGAGAAACCATTAGTTACATCCTGTCAAAGCATAATGTGTATGTGGGGGAGGAGAGCTGACACTGGACATGGCAAAAAAACCCCCTGCAAACTGAGTATCACTTGTAGCAGGACAGAACATACAGTTCAATTAATCTTGCTTACAGAAAGCTGTAATTATAGTTTGGATATATATATGTATGTAATGTAGAGTTTGGATGTAGCACATGTAGCAAAACAGTCAGGTTTGCCACTGAAATCAGAGCCTCTTTTGAGTAAGAGCCCATTGCCTAAATAAGAGTCTCAGGCTCATATTTGCACATGCAAGACAGACTGTCCATGAGTCTGAACAAGAATGCCAGTTCCTTGGAGGACTTATCCCAACCCTTGGAGGACTGACACCCAGCAGGCAAACCCTGGGTGCTCTGCAGGGCCTGAGGGCTATGTGAGGCTGCTCTACACTCCTGCAAATCTGTTGTCAGCAGCCCCTTCACAACAGCAGCTCTAAAAGCTTTTGATGCAGATAAAGAAACTCTCCGGAGATACACTACTTCATATTAGTCAATATTTATTGCTCAAGCTCTATTTTCTGAGCTGCATATTTCAGAGACAAATACCAGAGACAAGGCAGTCAATGCAAGTCAGGAAAGCCTATACACATTCTAACAGACTGGAGTCTCAGCTATTTAAATAGGCAGCACTCTGCCAGATTACACCAAGGTCCAGTTCTGACAGACATTTGCAAATACAGTAGAAAAACTGAAGGCAGAGCTAGATCTCAGAGCAAGGACCAGCTGTCTCAAGAAGATGGATATGTATCTTAAAAAGATTTTAGTAGTTCAGACCCACAAAGCTGCTGTTTGAAATAGAAGGCAGCAGGACATCTAAGCACCGATGTGCAAGAGGAATGAAACCTTAATTCTCACTTTACCAGGAAAAGGAGAAGGGGAAAAAGTATTTGTGAGAGGGGACATGAAGAGCTAAGTCAATAAAGGCTGTGGACCTGCTTAAATTCTAGCAGCATGTGATGGTGTGCTCCAAAGGGAGAGTGTGGACACCTCCCTGCCCTGGCTCTAGGGCAGGATCAGTAAGTACAGAGACAGCTTGTAATTCTGGTAACTGTGAGTCAGAATAATTGTAAAAAGGACAAATAACAGGGCAAGGGGAGCTGCAGTGAGGTTTGGCAAATATGTAAGAAGCTGAAGGCATTCAATATCCGAGATGCCAAGCAGGGCAGCATCTGAAGACCCAAGCCCACCTCTTCCAGTGTGTTTAACCAGGGGTGAAGGTAGTGATACCCTCAGCTTTCTGCCAGCCCTCTTTGACAGATTCCCACCCTTGTGACAGGGACTGCAGATGGGATCACCCATCCCTATCATTTGCAGCCTGGACTAAAGCACCCCAAGGAACAGGTTTGGGCACCCTCTGACTGAGAGGATAATCTCAGGCAGAGGAGGAGGATACACAGCTTGTTGCCAGTAACACCTCAAGAAGCCACAGGGGTTCATTTGTAGGAGCACTGTGAGATCAAAGGCAGATCAGGCAGAGGAAAGGATGGGTGGAGAGAGCAGTGTTGACAGAAAGTGATACTAAGTGCAACAGAAATTCAGATTCCTCATAGTCCAGGCCTCAGAGGCAACGAGGAGGCAGGGGGACTGAGTTCAGAGAGCTGAGAGTCCTGGAAGGGGGGAAAAGTGTGGCCCCTACATCTTCATAACCATGAGTGCAAGACATTAAAGCTAAACAGGGCTGAAACAAAATTAAGAAGCCTCAGAGAGAGAAAGCAGTCCTGTATATTCTCAAAGCACCTTTTGTAATGAAGAGTGTTACATCACAGAGTAGGATATTAAACTGAGGTCTTCTCCACAGGTTTCAAGGCAGTAGTGAAACATGAGAGTTCAACACACTGGAGGTGGGGAGCAGAGAGTGCTGCCCAGAGCCCCAGGGCTGCTGGGCAACCACCCCCAAGCCTTGCCCCCAGCCCCCAGATTCACATCTCTGCATGCAGAACAGAACTGGTTCTGCCTCACCAGGCTGCCATCCTCTTCCAACATGCTGCTCTTCTACTTTTTTTGGGTTCCATACTGCTACTTGTTTAGGGAGGAATATTTTTGCTTCACTTGGACGGAAAGAAGTTAAAAAAGGAGGTAGTGAGTGTTGCCATCTGAGACCCAAAGGGAGCTTCAGAGACGAAGTCCCAATATACCAAAAGTAATGAAGAGACTAAATTATGACCTTCAGCAAATATCCCAGTCTGCCAGAGACTGTGAACAGGCTGGCCAACTGCTTTGTCTTATCTTTGCTGCCTTTGATGCTCATGGCAGTGCTGTGCTGTCTGTGGCTGCTGCAGCCCTGCCTGGCACACCCCACTGCATCAGCAGCACATCTATGACCACCTCCTTTTATAATCAATTCAGTCATAACCTAGTTTTCATTTTTATCTTCCCTATATAGTCCTAATGAAACAAAAGTCTATCAATCTCTCTAAAGACATATTCAGACTGATATTAAGTGTGTCTCTTTAGGTCTGCATGGACAGCCTGGCAGGAAGGTTGATAAAGCACAGAATGTCCTTTTCCCTCCTAAGGGCAGATTTTAAACTCATCTTGTTATAACCATGACAGTAACATAAGGGCTGGTATTAGGAGCCCAATTAAGGAAAACTGCTGCTGAACACTTAGCAACTGAATGGCTATTAGCATGATAGAAATCAGACACAACAATCTGCATTAATTAGTATCCCTGCTGTTAACCCTAGATGCATGCATTTCTAAATAAATACATGTAATATTCATCTGAATTGCATTCCCATGAATAAAGCTGGACTGAAGCTCTGTGCCAAAGGAAGGAGGGCCCTGTGAGGTGCTATTTTCAGAGCAGGGCTGGCAGAGGGGAGACACTGGCAGCTACTCTGTCCCTGTGCTATGTCCAGCCACGACCATTTCATTTAACCAAATCTCTTTGCCTTTCCAGAAACCCTCAGGTTAAAACCACATTGGCTAGTTCATGACACAAATGCCAACTGAAACGCTTCTGTTTTCAGTAGCAGGAGGTAACACTCGATTCAGCTCTGAGGAGGCTGGTGCAGGATTTTTCTGCCCAACCACTGGCAGCTCTAAAGGTGAGAAGCTGAGAATAAGCATCCACCAGCTTCATTGGGCTGCTGGGTACTTCTCTGCTCTTCATATATGGTCAGAACCACAGTTGCTCAAGATCATCCCTACTGACACACTCTTCAAGCCTCTCCCCAAAAACCTGAACTTCCTTTTACCCCTGTTGCTCGCACTTTTTTTTTGCTGTATTTACACATGAGGCTAGAAAGCAGCAACAGCAAGAAGAACTGAGCTGCTGAACAAAGTGAAGTGGAGTGAAATCTGGCCAAAATGGAGAGGATTCCAAAAAGCTAGCAGGGAGGAAGAATGAGAGGTGAGCCACCCGAGTGAAAAGCACAGAGCGGATCTGAGCACAAACCCCGCGGTGAGAAAAGCTGGTCCTGGCACTCTGCTGAGGGAACAAGGGGTGATGTGCCAGGAAAAAGAGATGTGGTAATGAAGGCTAAGGACAGAGTGACTGACAAGCACTGGCACTGCCAAACACCCACATGTGAAAAATTGTCCTCACTGTCCCCTCTACTGGTTTGCAGCTTGACAAACCTAGGAGCCCAGCTGGCACTGAGGAGGTGCTTGGAAGAACTGGGGACAAGGAGAGCACAAAGATGAGGTGCACCTGAAATTTGGGGAGCAGATATTTGGCAGGAGGACAGAAGCATTCAGGGACACTGTGCAGGACAGTGCTGTCAGGATCCCTCTCTCAGCTCTACATCCATCTTGGCAAATCTGCAGCAGTGCACTTTAATTCCTAAAATCTAGTACTGTGCTCCAGAAACAGATCATTATTTCCAGCATGCCAAGCTCGGAATTTTTCACTGTGCCCAGAAAACAATTCTCCCCATGGCCTACTCCATCCCTGACTGTCCTGCAGGAACACTTGGGTGAAGAATATCTCACCGTGGCTGACTGAGTTTTTCCTTTCTGATTTCAATGACATAATTAGGAAAGCACAAATGACGTGGTTTTTTGAGAAGGCATGCTCCTTCCTTCTTTGCTGGCACATCTGCAGCAGTCCTCAGTACATTTGTGTCAGAGATTTACTTCATTTGTGTTGAAAGAAGGGGTTGTCAGGAATCTGAAAGTGGAAACTGAGCCAGGGTCCTACCTTAATCCTTAAAACTACACAGCTGCCTCAGACTCCCTCTCACAGATTGCTTAAAAATGTGGTGGTATGCAATGAGTTACCACCATCAACCAGCAGGGACTGGCAGGCAGTGTGTCAGGAGATACCTTCAGCTTATAAAGCATGTTTCTTCTAGAAGAGCCCTAAAGCCCAGTATTAAAAACAGTCAGCAAAAATGATTAATTCTCATGATATTTTATTAAAAGACCTGCATTTTCTCAACTGTGGTACAGGTGATGATCCTGAATAGAAATGCACATGCCAGTTCTGAAGCAGGAGAAATAAATGTTAATGGATTCTCTATAAATTGGGAAACACGTAATTCTGTCACCAGCCCCCATGGCTCTTATCACAATATTAAACTTCACTGGACCATTACCAAAACCAATCCTACAGCTGATTCAGAAAGCAGAATAACTCATTCACGAGCTTCTTTCCTCCAAACTCAATGATTAAGACTGTGATCCTTCAGGGGAATTTAATGGTGCTAAGCTCCCCTTTGCCCCAGAAACACTCACATATTCCCATAGGGAGATGCTTACAAACCAGGTCTGAACATGGTGGACACTGGAAGCAGAGCAAATTGTCAGTAAAAGCTGTGCAGCACCTACAGCCAGAATGAACCAGTGAATTTGCACACCCAGCAGTTAACACCCATCCAAGGATCCCCACTGGAAAATATCACACTTACTTCAACAGATGGCTCTCCCTCAGCAGAAGGCAGTGTCCTATGGGCAGTGCTCCACTGCAGGGGTCCAGCTGACCTCCAGACAAAAGACCTTCTCTTCACCTGGCTTCCCCTTGACCAGTGCCCTTACAGAAGATCTCTAGGAAATACTAGGCATATCCCTGCAGAAAGCATCAAAGACCATCCTGTTTGACTCTGTAAGAATAGATGAAAGGAAGAGAAATTAATCATATTTCTCAATTGATCTTCAGAAATAATTCAGTTATGCAAACTGCTGCCCTGCCCCATGCTAGACTCTTGCTCCAGTACATAAAATAACGTGTGAGACTTGTTCAGCATCCAAAATTGAAGTCATCAAGTTCTACAGATGTTGAAAGTTCATCTATAATCATCCAGAAATGACAAGGAAAGAGCTGCAGGCAGCTATAAAGTATCCTGGCATACATAATCACATCATAACCAAAGAAAAATAAAATTAAGAGTTGACTGAAAAAAAGGCAAAGAAATAGTGCAGTCAGAGCTGCTTATTCCTTGTCCTACCTGCTAAGTACACAGAAAAACTTATGTTTCTTGCAATGACCCTCTCTATATTTGAAGATTTCCATGTTGCATGTTCCCCTCTTTCACCCTTAGGCTTCCACAGGCTAAGCTACCCCTGTTGTTTCAGCCCTCTGTCTCATGTCATGTTTTGGAGATCATTGTCCTTGTTCTCATCCAGATTCTTTCCAAAGTGGAGTCTACAAATACAGACTCCACTCTACACCTCAGACCCTCGTGCCTGATTTTGCAGACTGGAATGTAGCATATCCCTCTGAATCTGCTGCTGTTTGCAGCAGCAGCACACTGAGACGTATCCTGAACTGATCTCCAAAAGGAAGAAGTTGATCTCCCTGTTGCAAATTTTTAGGCTACTCCAGAGGACATTCCTGAAGAGTTGTCTAGCTCAGGCAGTCCAAATTTCAGTGTAGGAGGTAACTGCTGGCTGGGGAGGGAGTTTGGGAAAGCTGACATCTGACAAGGTGTGTCTGACAGATACACCTCCAGTACCATATTCAGTTGGTGAGACACAGATGGGCTCTCAGACACCTTCCAAAGGGCTGCTCCCCAGTAGCTGCTCCCCAGCCATGTTCCTGCAGTGGGCTCTCCTCTGTGCACAGTTGTTCTTTTCACCAAGGAGTTTCATCCCATGTTTTTTCAGAAAAAGTACTTTTCACTTTCTATACACTCCTACCTTGTGAAAGAAGAGATCACACTGTAGCCAGTATCACCTCTTACTGCTTTTTTTTCCCTTGGTCTGTGCTGGAACAACTTCTTTTTGGCATTTCCGGGACTTGTACTTTAATTATTATTTAAAGGAATTACCAGTTCTGCTTAACTCCCTTTTCCTTCAGGCTGCCTCCCTGAAATTACCTACTAATTCTGATTTTACTCAGGACTTTTGTCTATAATTTGCTCTTCTCTCACTTTGTATTCCTGAATGATAAATACATTACTTTTATCTTCATAGTCAACCTGTTTTGTTTTACTGGTTAGACTCAAACCTAGAATTTACCTTTTGTAGTTACTTTTTATATACATACAAAGAAGGTGAAAAAAATAATTTTCCATCTCATTCAGATAGGTAGGAATAGACACATATATATTATGGCAACAAGTGCTGGAATTTCTGGCCAGTCTGCATCCCACTCATCCTTTCCCAGCAGATGATTATAGCCCTCCGTGACCGCCCGTCACGCTCTGTGCTTTGGATGGCATTGCTGGATGCTCAAAGGCAGCCTCTTCCACCTGATTTTCCTACCACAGAAGCCTGCAGAAACATGTGCAGCCATGGTGCTCCTTCTTTCCCTGACATCCTCACTGGCAGAGCCAGTACCTGCTGTGAAAGCCTTCACCTCTTCTTTGTGCAACAGCCACAGATCACCCAGCAATTGAGGTGTGGAGTGTTCCCTTCTGCACCGATGGTGTTCAGTCCCCACTTTGTGTTTGGGCAAGATCTAGTCAATCTTGCCCTTTGCAGAACAGCATTCCCATCAGCCATGCTGCTGCAAACCTTCAGCTTCCCAGCTTTTGCATTTTCAGGCCTCTGCATCCACTCTGTCTGGGCCTGTGGAAGGATAATCCTGTCTCTACCTGACTTTTCCTCACCCAGCTCTTGCAGTCTGCTTCCTCAGAAGTTTCCCCAGAGCTGTTCTCCACACTGGAGGCTGTTGTTCTCCTCACTCTCACCAGAGGAAAAATGTGGAGTTCAGTCCTTGGTAACCCAGCCCAGGATCCAGGCTGGACACAGTGTGTTGTAGTGACCATGTGGGGCAGGGCAAGGTAGGTCTGGGCTCCAGCACACTGTGTTCCATCATTCCTGCCTCCCGGGCTGTGTCCCAGCCCAGCTGTCAGCCGTGTGAAATTCGCCCTTGTTACCCCCTGTTCACTCACAGATGCTGGGGCTGGGGGTTCACAGGTTCTCTCCCAGCCCAGCTGCCTCCTGCTCTCTTGTTAGGCTGCAGAAAGAGGGCAGAGATGCTACTTCTCATTAAACTGATCTAGCTGGAGAAGCAGCAGCAGATGGCTCTGGCTGGAGGGGTTAGGTGGCTGTGCTGGGATTCCCTATAGATTCACCTCAGTCAGACCAGCTTTCTCATGATCTGGAAAGGCTGAACAAGAAAGTCTCTTCAAGCAGGTGAGGAGTAGGAGCAGCATTAGAGCCACAACAAAGCCCCTTCATTAGCTTCTGCACAAGGATATTGCTTCTGAACAAGGGTGTTGCTTCTGGCTGCCAGTGCAGGTTGTCTCACAACAGCAGAAATGGGGCTGTCTGCACCAATTCTAAACATCAGCTCTTTTGACCACAAAACTACCTTGTCAGAAGGAGAACCAAGATTCACCTAGGTGAGCTGGTGTCTCCTTTAAGTAGACACCTGCATTATGGAAGAGAAGCCCAACATCTGAGAGACCTGTTTTTCCCTCAGTGTGCTTAGATGCTATTGGCTTTGTTAGTGGTTAGTATGTGTGTTAGGCATTAAAAACCCTAATATTCAAAAGGAATCAGGTAAAAGTTTTCAGCTGTGTTAATTTAACTATTTTTCTCACCATTTGTCTTCAATATCTCTGAAAACATAATGAGGTTGGTTCCTTCTGTGCTGAACATTATGAAAGAGATGGTAACTATGTCCCCTTACTTTTTTACAGCCTATTATCCAGACAGGTTATGTTTTAACCTACTACAGGCCACCAAATTTCTCCAGACTCAAAAGGACAGGATTAAGATGAAGGTTATACCTCCCTAGCACAAATGCAGACAGATGGCTAAAACAGGCTTATTTCCAAACTGTTTATCAGTTGATGCCTTAAATTCTTTTCCAAAGAATCAGGAACAGATAACTCAAGTTTGTGTCTCCTCTCAATATTGAAAGAAGTGTTCCTATGTATTTAGGTCAAGAGATTTCTGCAAGTCTACCTATTTTTTGACATCTCCAGAAATACCTTGGGGTTTGGATTTTTGGTTGGTTTTTTTTTTGTTTTGGTTGGTTGTTGGGTTTTTGTTTGTTTTTGTTTTGGGTTTTTGTTGTTGGTTGTTGGTCTGTTTGTTTTTAACTCATAACATTTTGCAGTGGGCATCTGCACCATGGTACCTCAACTACAGGACCTGGGAAAGGCTGAGCTGTCAGAGGCAGGGATTGCTGGGGTGTGGTGGTGTGATAGGAAAGGAAAGCAAGCTTGTAGGGTTTTCGCTGATGGTTAACTTAGATAAAGTAGTGTAGGCATGAGGGGATAATCCTGGCTATGTTAGAAAATCTATCCCAAAATTCCTGACTTAGATGCATGCAAATGATAAAGGGAATTTTAGACAAACTAATTCACCGAATATACTAAGTTGTTGGTGATAGAGGTTCAAACTGATTAATAATCGAGCTCAGATATCCAGTTTCTGCTTTCTTTTTTCAGTACTTTTAATGGCTCTCAGTGCATTTTGTTTTATAACATACTGGCTGTGCAGTGGGAGGGTTATTTCCTAGTTTCTGAAATGCTCCAAATCCTTTTTGGGACTCAGAAGGAACTATTTCCTATTCTCAACTAAAATGATGAGAGCCATTCCCGTAATTTCTCCCAAATCTAGGCGAGTTTTCACTCAGCCTGAGCACTGATCAGCTGTTGGCACAACCCAAACCCACAGGAGATATTGTGACCCTTTCAGCTGCAGGGCTGCTTTTGACCCATGAATGAGCAAGTAAGGGACAGGATCTCCACCCAGGTCACACCCAGGGAAATGTATTCTTAATGCAAGATATGGGTTTGTGGTACAGAGGAGGTATTTTGGCTGAGAAACCAGCCTTTGTCCAAGCATATTTGTGAAGTCAAATATACAGGAGCCAAGTCTCAGTTCTCACATTAAAATCAATCAGTTAGGTGCTTAATCATCTCGTTGCAACATTCTGTTTATGCTGCCAAGCTGAGCTGGTCAACAGAATTTGTCTTGTCTCCAATATACCCCAGGACAAGCATAACAGGCTAGAAAATCCCACATCTTGTAGGAGCTGCCAGGGGCTCTTCCTTTGTGAAGACAGAAAGATGACAAATCAGGGCAGAGAACAGAGCAAAGAGAAGGGGCAGTCACAGCACTCCCAGCCTCTTGTCCAAATTGTCTGCCTCCCAGATTGCAAAGGCCAGAAATAAAATGAACTTAAACAACCCTGTAAGAAGCAAGGGACACTTAGGCAGAAATGCAGAGGAGAGCTGGTGTCATGGAGCACTAAGCTGTGTTAAATGAGAAGATGCTTTGAGGAAAGCAAAGCTGATTGGCAAGGTCCAAGGGGACTATCTTGCTTTGTACCCAGTATGGATATTAATCAAAAACACTTTCAAAAGCACATATTACCCTTCCTTCAAGAAACAAGGAAACACCACAGAACTCCTCTCCTCCATGAATAGAAGCACCTTGTGAAAAAGTCTCTGGCAGTCGCAGCCTGCAGGCCCCTCTCTCACCAGCTTTGCACTGGGAATGCACCTCCAGCAAGTGCCAGCAGGAGCCAGGGCCTCCCCAGCAGGGGCTGAGCACTGCCACACTCTGCTTCCAAGTTCCAGGTTCTAAGCACCTAAGAATTCAAGTTCTCAATGCACAGAATGTTTTTGGTGCAGGCCTCTTGCCAAGCCATAGCCTTAGTAAATGGCGCTTTGATCAAAAACCATTCCTGTGTCTCTAGATACCCTCAGCCCCCTGGTATGTTCTCTCGTGGTCAGAAACTATTAGTTTCACATCACTCTTTTTTGGCATGACACCTCTGTAAAGAAACAGGTTGCAGCTGTAGCCCAGCATTTGGCTTAGCTCAGCACAGCAGGAGATGCTGGAAGCAGGGGGTTAAACATGTTGGAGTAACCACAGCCCTTCAACTTCCCCTTGCAGCCAAACTCAGAACCTGCCAAGTGCTGCCTTCCAATAAAACGCAACTCACACAATCTGTAAGTGCAATAAAATAGCTGTTAACAATTCTGTAACTCTCTCTCTTTTAGCTTGTAAAAGCCTGAAGGTCAGCTGGAAGTCAAGCTGCATTTCTTTGGGAAGAGGGCAGGCCAGTCCTGGGTGACCGGTTCCTGTCCTTTTGGCTCCTCCTCTGGGTTTCTGACGGGCAGGCACTGTGCCTGCAGAGGGTCTTCTGCCTTATTCCCACTACAGGGGGGCAAACAGAGCTCAAGGGTGTGTGGCCAAAGGGGAGCAGGTACCAAAGGACCTTGCCATTCCAGGGCAGCTCAGCTCTGCCTGTCATCAGCAGTGACACTGAGTGAACATCTCAGCTTGGTCATCTGGGGGGAAGAAGCTGATGTTTCCCATCCTCTGGACTTGACACTGCAGACACTCACAACCATGGAGTGAAAAGAGAAGCAATTTTAAATCCTGTCCCTCTAGGAAAGAGCAAGTCCTAAAATCACCTGGTGACCTCCAGGCTGGCTGAGGTTTGGGGCTAGGTATGCAAACCCAAACACAGTGCTCCTGCAGTCACATATGTTGAAATTTAGGATCACTGATCAAGAGATTGAAGGAGCTCTACCACATATGAGAGTGGGGAAATAGGATGAGTACAGAGAGGAAAAACAAGGGTAAGGGAGGCAGAAAAAAAAATCCTCACCACTCCCTCATCACAAGACACTTCATTTCTAGTTTGGCAAATCACGTGAATTTATTTGTCATCTCCAAGGTCAAAGGCCTCCTCATTTAACCACCAAGATTTGGAGGGACAGAATGTGCCAACACATAATGTAAAAACAACTCATATGAAAACAATGTTTTCTCTTGTAGTTTTCCAGTTTCCTTTGTAGTTTTCCCCAAGTATATAAAATTCTTGAAAGAAAGAACATCCAGACAGGCCAGACAGAGGGCTGAGCCACACTGCTGGAGCAGCCCTGGAGAAAGCTGCAGTCGTTGCAAAATGGCATAATCCACTTCAGTTAATTACCAGTTGAGAGAGGAAAGCCTTCATGGCTGGGTCCTTTTATTGTTTTAGCAAATGCTACATTATTATATCATATTTTACATTAAAATTCTTATTATTTCAGCTAAGAAAGGACTCAAAGGGGAAAAACAAAGAAGTGCACTAACCTGCAAAACCAGTTCAAACACCAGCTTTAAGATTAAGCATTTTTTCCAGGATGACATAGGAATACTCAAAACCCTGCTCTTCCTAAGAGGCTTTTGCTCACCATTACTTTACAGCATCTGAGGCCAGGGTCTTCAAGGGCAGATTTGGATGAGCACTGTGAGGGAGGAGGAAAGGTGAGGCTGAACACCATCAGCAGGCTGAGTATTGCCCTCCCCTCCAGCTGCTGTGAGCCTGTGTGCACAAAGGAGAGCCTAAGGTATAGACACACCTGCAACACTCACACAGACCGAGTACCAACCTCCTAAAACTATTTTTTCATTTAAGAAGCATCCTTTTGAAATTCCATTTGCCATAGCACCTTTGGCAGAAAGATACAACGGCAGCTTAGGTAACACTAAGGTGCACCAAATTAATGATGAAACACATTCAGTTTTTCACCCAGCATGGTGTCTTCAGTCCAGCTTCAATGAGGGAAAAATCTGGGTCCTTTGGGGGTTTGATTACAGGAAACCAGCTGTAGCACTGGAAGAAGACAGCTTTTCCAGAGGGAGTTGGTGGGGTTTGTGCCTGGTGAAGAACTAAAAAAGTTTAAATTGGCCTCAAGTCAAGCTCTGTTCTGCACTCTTTTCTGGAAAACACCAGGGAGATATGGTTAAGGTGTGGGTGGTCAAGAGCTGGGGAAACAGCACATGAGTACAGAAAGCAGCCCCAGGATGTGTCACACAAGGCTGGCATCCCATCACCTTCATCCCCCAGTGGGTGCCTCCCCCCCCAAGCTGCTGCTGCCACCACTTTGGGGAAAACCCCCGATGAGGTGAATTTTGTTCCAAGCCCAGCAGGATCCCCACAGCCTGGTCTCGCTGTGCTGGGGCAGCAGGGGGTGGAGGGTGGGGATGGAAACTATGGATGTGGTAGAAGGTGATGGATGCAGTGGGTGCTGTGGAAGGCAGTGGGTGCTGTGGATGCTGTGGAAGGCAGTGGATGCTGTGGAAGGCAGTGGATGCTGTGGAAGGCAGTGGATGCTGTGGAAGGCAGTGGATGCTGTGGAAGGCAGTGGATGCTGTGGAAGGCAGTGGATGCTGTGGAAGGCAGTGGATGCTGTGGAAGGCAGTGGATGCTGTGGAAGGCAGTGGATGCTGTGGAAGGCAGTGGATGCTGTGGAAGGCAGTGGATGCTGTGGAAGGCAGTGGATGCTGTGGAAGGCAGTGGATGCTGTGGAAGGCAGTGGATGCTGTGGAAGGCAGTGGATGCTGTGGAAGGCAGTGGATGCTGTGGAAGGCAGTGGATGCTGTGGAAGGCAGTGGATGCTGTGGAAGGCAGTGGATGCTGTGGAAGGCAGTGGATGCTGTGGAAGGCAGTGGATGCTGTGGAAGGCAGTGGATGCTGTGGAAGGCAGTGGATGCTGTGGAAGGCAGTGGATGCTGTGGAAGGCAGTGGATGCTGTGGAAGGCAGTGGATGCTGTGGAAGGCAGTGGATGCTGTGGAAGGCAGTGGATGCTGTGGAAGGCAGTGGATGCTGTGGAAGGCAGTGGATGCTGTGGAAGGCAGTGGATGCTGTGGAAGGCAGTGGATGCTGTGGAAGGCAGTGGATGCTGTGGAAGGCAGTGGATGCTGTGGAAGGCAGTGGATGCTGTGGAAGGCAGTGGATGCTGTGGAAGGCAGTGGATGCTGTGGAAGGCAGTGGATGCTGTGGAAGGCAGTGGATGCTGTGGAAGGCAGTGGATGCTGTGGAAGGCAGTGGATGCTGTGGAAGGCAGTGGATGCTGTGGAAGGCAGTGGATGCTGTGGAAGGCAGTGGATGCTGTGGAAGGCAGTGGATGCTGTGGAAGGCAGTGGATGCTGTGGAAGGCAGTGGATGCTGTGGAAGGCAGTGGATGCTGTGGAAGGCAGTGGATGCTGTGGAAGGCAGTGGATGCTGTGGAAGGCAGTGGATGCTGTGGAAGGCAGTGGATGCTGTGGAAGGCAGTGGATGCTGTGGAAGGCAGTGGATGCTGTGGAAGGCAGTGGATGCTGTGGAAGGCAGTGGATGCTGTGGAAGGCAGTGGATGCTGTGGAAGGCAGTGGATGCTGTGGAAGGCAGTGGATGCTGTGGAAGGCAGTGGATGCTGTGGATGCGGTGGATGCGGTGGATGCGGTGTTGGATGCTTGGACGGAGCCCTTGCGCTCAGCGCCACCAAGCGGCGGGCGGCGGCTCCGGCCGAAGGAGGAGGTCCCGGCGGGAGCGAGAGCGGGAGCGCTCCTGGGAGACCGACTCACACCAGCAGCAAAAGGAGCTGCCCGTACTCCGCTGGATGCAGGGGGAAACACAGCGACAAGGGATGAGGAAACGGCTGAGGTACTTAATGCCCTACTGACGCAGGGTTTCACAGAGCAGTTGGTCTCTGGCTGCTCAGCCCCTAAGGTGGAAGACGAGGATGGGGAGCAGAATGAAAGCTTCACAATCCAAGAGTGACCTGTTACACTATTTGGCCAAGAAGGCCAGTGGCATTTGGGCTTGTATCAGCAATAGTTTGGCCAGCAGGACCAGAGCAGTGATTGTTCCCCTGCGCTCGGCACTGGCGAGGTTGCACCTTGGGCTCCTCAGCACAAGAAGGACAGTGCCGGAGCACGTCCAGAGAAGTACAATGTAGCTGGGGAAGGGTCCAGAGCACAAGTCTGATGAGAAATGGCAGAAGAGCTGGGGCTGTTTAGCCTGGAATAAAAGAGGCTCAGGCAGCATCTTACCACTCTCCACAACTGCCTGACACGAGGCTGTAGCAAGGTGGGGGTCGGTCTCTTCTCACATATTGTAGCTGACAGGATGCGAGGAAATCATCTCAGGTTGCACCAGCAGAGGTTTAGACTGGGTATTTCTTCGTGAAAGAGGTGGTCAGGTGCTGGAACAGGCTGCTCAGTATAATCACATCCTGAAATTGTTGAAAAGATGTGCAGATGAGGCACTCAGGAACATGGTTTAGTGGTGAATATGGCAGTGCTGAGTTAACAACTGGACACAGTGATTTGAAGATCTTTTCTCTTATGATTTTGTATTTCTACACGTGCTGTCTACTGAGAACTCTGTGGGAAGGGTAAGAGAATTGTCTTTGAACAGCAGAAGGAGACTGACAAAAGGAAGTGAAGAGCAGCAGGAAGACAAAACTAGGCAGAGGAAGATGAGGCCATGATAGTAAAAACATCAGCATCAAGATCATAAAAATGCAATGGAAGATAAAATCCTACCTGGAAAAAGAGAAGCTGTGTGATTGAAATACCCCAGCAAGACATTTTGGTGCAGGCATGAAGAGGGGACACAAGTCCCGGCCCAAAGGTTAAGATCACTATGACCGGATGTAGCAAGCAATTTAAGAGACATAAAAGTATGGTGAGAAGAAAAACAAGCCTCAAATAATTAAAAGGAAGAGTAGCATTTCAAATAAAGTGTCCCCAATGGTTCAAAATGGAAAAAATAATTAGGCTGATTTCTCAGTTCAGAGAAGTATCTAAAGCCTCTATAGCCTACTTCTGCATTGATTAAAATGCATTAATAATCTCTGAGCTTTAGATAATATTGAAAAGCAGATTCAGTTAAAATTATTTCCCATAGCTCATGAATGCCCTGCCACTCATCCCAGGAAATTCTGCAAAATATAAAAGCACACATAAAAGACAGCATTTAATGATATTGAATACAGCTTCACTGAAAATTTCCAATCTGTGCAGAACTCAAGTGTGTAACAAAATGAACAGGCAAATCTGATTTAACTTTTTCCTCCCCTCAGGGAAGTACTTGATTATCGCAGCTTTTTATGAATTCAGGGGTTTTAGGGTATGCTGTTTATGACAACACTTCTCAGGTACGTACACATTGCTTGAAGAAAAGCAAAAGATGAAGGCATTTAAAAAGCACATCAAAAGCATCACAACTGTGCTAGATTCCCAGGTAGAAATTCTGTCTCTCTATTCTCTAGAATAACTCTGTGTAAGTGAATTAATCACTCCAGCTTCAAAGAGAAAATCTTATAAACTCTACTATGAAGAGATACAAAATATGAGGTTATTTCAATATTTCTACTTGTCAGCCTGGGATACCATTGCTGAAAAAATGTGATTAATAAAAATTCCCTTGTAAAAATTCTTGTAATAATCCAAATCCCACAGAAGTCGAACAAGGCAGTAAAAAGAACAGAAGGTCATTAGATTTAAGATTTTTTTTTTTCTTAAACAATTGTGTAAGAAGTTAATGACAGGTTTCTTTTAAGTGGTCCCTATCTAAAACTCTATATCATCACAAAAGCCTGAGGCATCTCAATGTTTTCACACTAGATCTTCCAAAATCTAGTGCCCATGGGTCGGCACACAGGATGTGAGCAGAAGTTAATCTTGTGATATGAATAGCTTACCTAAAAATAGTAGCAGCTATTTGGGCCAATGCATGATAATGAAAACTTGTTTTCAGACTACTAAATGCTAAATAATCTGTCTATAGCATGGCTGAAGTAAATTCTCTTACTAAGTACTATTCAGGGATGACGTGTATCAATCCCATTCCCGACTGCAAAAGGCAGATTCTTGTGAAACTCAGACCACCCTTATACTTTATCAATGCCATGAAGGTCAGTCAGGTGAAACTGCAAAAGCATGGAACAAACTTCCATGAACCACCCATCAAAATGTTGCCTTCTGATCAATAAACTATTCTAAATTGAACCTCCAATCTTGAGTAGCTTGAAACAATTGCTGACACTTCAGATTAAAATAAGTCTGTCACAAAAGTACAACTAACATATAAACTCCACTTAATCTTATATTGATCAAGGACAATCAGTACTGACTCTGGGTACTAGACAATGTAAACAAATTCAAATTTATTAACAATTAAGACAAAAAGCCATGAACATCATCTAGGAGAGAAATACCGAGATTTAGGGGTTTATACCAAAGATTATTCTAGGTGGGGTATCAGAGTCCGAAAATTGTTGACATTGATTTTTAAGTAAAAGGAAGCCAGTTTCCAGAGGAACAGAGGTCTTGCATGGCATTGCCAAAATTAGATCTGAGCTGACCATTATAGAAGTGCTCAATGCAGTTCAGGTGAGCACTGACACCCTGATGTGGTTTTCTGAACCCTCATGTTGGTGG
The DNA here is from genome assembly GCA_013400775.1 of Chaetops frenatus. Classification (NCBI taxonomy): domain Eukaryota; kingdom Metazoa; phylum Chordata; class Aves; order Passeriformes; family Picathartidae; genus Chaetops; species Chaetops frenatus. The sequence continues at coordinate 338,202 of VZTR01022328.1, read as the reverse complement.
TTCTCTTGCTCTGAACCTCCGGAGTTGGATGCTTAGCGTGTGCCAGAGAGATTCCCACACTTGGGAGTTTCCTCAGCTACTACTGCACTAAAAACTCCAATTAGGTGAAGAAGTGCCAGCTAAGGCACTGAGAAGTACCAAGGCAGAGGATTTTTATCAGGCCATGCACTGATCCATCTCTGCAGAGCCAGGGGCAGCACTGGACGAGCTCAGATGCCACGTTCTGCACACCCCCCTCACACCCCAACCAGGCACCAAACAGTTTCAGCTGCCACAGAAGCGAGGCAGATTGTCTGGAGAGTGAGAGAAAACACATGCAGAGACAGAGCCTGTGTCTCTCCATGTGCCAGCACGAGGGCACAGGCCTGCCAAGCACCCGAGCTGGCCCAGGAACCGTGGCAGATCCCAAGCCTGGCTGGCTCCTCAGCACCTGCAGTCAGGGCACATGCTTGCTCACAAGGCTCCTGCAGGGGAGTCTGCAAGATCCTCACACAGCAACTAAGGAGTTCAGGAAATGCTCCAACTCATCAGATGGCAGATGAGGACAGCCAAGCAGATTTTCTCTCTCTTAAGAGAGGTTTGGTATCTGATGATACAATCCAGGGCAAGAATAGCAGTTCAGTGTTAGTTTAACAGGGAGTAGTAGTTGAAGAGGAATAGCATTTCTTTGGAGACACTGCTTCCTTTATTAAAAACCTATTAAAAGATGCACTGTTTACTTTGGGATAGGTGCTTTGTTTAAAATATATTAAGAATATCCTTGATAGTTAGACCTTGATTTATGCTTACCTGAAAGCTCATGTTAATAGAGCAGTTTGGTTGTTAGAATTTTGTTCAGATGCACGGCAGGTACAAATTCACAGAGATTAAATTTTCAGATGGAAGCATACAACCATCCAAATCCCAGAACAACATGCCTGACTTGGAGCAGTCTCCATGTCCCAAGTCCCTGCTCTCTGCACATGTAGCTCTGGGTTTTCAGAGCAATTGCCATTTGAGCTTACAGCTGACTGAAGTGTTGCTCTGACCTGCCTTCAATGCCAGAAGGTGCCAGCCCTGCCCTTGCTTGGCTCCTTGGTTTGAGCCCTATCAGCCTCTGAAGTCTGATTTACCAGGCAGGTTTCTGCCAGGGTTTTTCTCCCTGGACCACTTCAAGGCTGGCAAAAAGGACTAAGCAGGAGCACATCACCAGGAATAGGGAAGCTGTAAGNTGGAAGCATACAACCATCCAAATCCCAGAACAACATGCCTGACTTGGAGCAGTCTCCATGTCCCAAGTCCCTGCTCTCTGCACATGTAGCTCTGGGTTTTCAGAGCAATTGCCATTTGAGCTTACAGCTGACTGAAGTGTTGCTCTGACCTGCCTTCAATGCCAGAAGGTGCCAGCCCTGCCCTTGCTTGGCTCCTTGGTTTGAGCCCTATCAGCCTCTGAAGTCAGTGACACATTTACCAGGCAGGTTTCTGCCAGGGTTTTTCTCCCTGGACCACTTCAAGGCTGGCAAAAAGGACTAAGCAGGAGCACATCACCAGGAATAGGGAAGCTGTAAGCAAGGGTCTGTTCTTTCTGCAGGGAGCTGGGTGTCAGATGAACTGTGTGAAGCCTCACTCTCACTGAGCAATTCTTTGAGTGAAACAATCTGTGAAGCACACAAGAGTCCTGAAAGATCTTGTCCTATCAATGTGACACAAATATTCCACTCTACACACACTCACACTCCCATCTCTGATTGTTCAAACAAAGAGGTGCCAGGGACATAAGAATAAAATACACAACAAAATAATTATCTTTTTTTAATTAAATGAAATTCAGACACCATCCTAGGTCTACCCCAAATCCAGAGCAGTTTCGAGAGGCTCAGTTATCCATGCTTCTGCTGGCAGTGTTATTGCAGGCAGAAAGGCAGTTTTATTTAGGAAGACAGGGACATGCTTTAAGTACTTTAATAGCTTTTCTATTTAAAAAAATACAGAAGACTTACTGTGAAATTGAACCTCCAACATGAACAAAAAGTTNGGGAATTTTTTTACCCCAAATCCAGAGCAGTTTCGAGAGGCTCAGTTATCCATGCTTCTGCTGGCAGTGTTATTGCAGGCAGAAAGGCAGTTTTATTTAGGAAGACAGGGACATGCTTTAAGTACTTTAATAGCTTTTCTATTTAAAAAAATACAGAAGACTTACTGTGAAATTGAACCTCCAACATGAACAAGAAGTTTAATAAACCGTCCAAAATGCAGAAAAAAGGAAAAGCCTTTACTCTGAAGATGCAGAGCAGCAGCTAAAGAAACCTGTGTGGAACTGACAGACATCAGAGCCCCTTGGCACTACCACATAGTCCAGACTTGCTGACAACACATTCACGGCTGCAGCACCATCTGCCATGGGCTTTGGTCATTTTACCAAGTAACTCTTCCCAGGGCAAGTTTTCTGCTACTAATGAGGATGCATCCAGCAGAACAGGAACCCCAGTCAAATTCTGACAGCTTCCCAATTACACTGAAAAAAGATCCAATCACAGATTCTTACCCATGGAAGTATGTAAGACCTTGTCAGCAAACCTGCCCAGCCAGGCAGAAGAAAGCTGTCCAGGCTGTTCAGAACTCTGAGGCAACACCCTAACTGACCTTCATGTGCCAGCTTTAGAAATCTGGGAGAATGAGGAGAGTCAATTTAACTGACTTGCACTTAAATTCTAGCTGCTGATAGAGGACTGTGACAGTATTTACCATGAATGATTTTCTTGTAATATACAGTGAAAAGGAAGATGAGCCTAATTAAACATTTTGAGCATCACTGTATTAACACACTTTTATACAGCCCAGATTCTGTGATTTCAAACTGAAGCACAGGGCTTAGTCTTTGAGCATGGCGCTCCATGCAGGAGTAGGTGGCACCTCTTTGCAAATGCTCTCTGGCACATGTGACTAACAGAAGGTGACAAAATACTGTCACACATATTGAGTGACTGCTGGAAAGATCAGGTTGTTCAAGCTGTGTTTGCAAACCTGCTGTGGTAACTCCGGTATCTGGAGCCGTGTAGCACAGCTGCATATGGCCCATCAGCTCCAGGTACAACCTGTCCAGGATGCAACAAGACTTCCTGGGATATTCCTAGTTCCCATGGGAGTCAAAACCTGCCAGTTCATTCTCTAGAAAGTCCTAGATCAGGTGGGTTAGTGCCTTTTTTTAGGGAGGAGGAAAGTCCTTTGTGACTTCCAGATTCTCAGCTAGCTGGAGCCCTGAGTGGTAGAGTCAACATCAGTCCTTTCCCTCACATGGACTCCACAAACAAAAAGTCATAGTTGGAAAACACAGAAATCTGTATGAAGGAGCATCTAGGAAACAACTGCAGATGGGTTAGTACAGCAGCAGCAACACAGGCATCCATGAAAGTTGGGAGGATAAAGCTGATGCCTACAGCTATGAAAGACTGAACTTTTTGGGCATCTGTTGCAGACCAGAGCCAGAAGCTAGAGAAAATTAACAAATACCTAAAGAGAGCAATGTGTAACTGGAATCCAACACTTCAACATTGCTGAAAAAGAATTTTTTTGCAGAAGTCAAAATCTATATGGATCTCGGTTACAAATGAAAGCTTTTGCTTGACTAACTACAGGAAAACAACTGTCAAAAAAAAGGATTTTTTTTCTTTTGCTAGGCAACAAAGCAAATTCCTTCCACAAGCTCTGTTTCTTAAGAAATAATATAAAACAAATAAGGAAACCAAAACAGAAGAAAACTTCACATATCATTAATGAGCAATGATGGGCAAAAGAGTAGCACTGACGTCAATGAGATGGCACTTTAGCTCAGAACATTCTTCTGCTGGAAACTTCCGAAAGCTGAGGCATTATTCTTAAAACATCCAGATTTGCCTCATTATCAGCTTGTATCTGTAACTGAGATTGACTTGGTGAGGACAGAATATTATTCCAGGATCAGCAGTAAGGATGACATATTCACAGAAACATCCAGCTAATTCCAATAATGGACTTGATAATTAACTATGTATAAAACAGTTGTGTGTTGATACCGAGTTGGAGTAAGTGACTGCCCCGTACACACAGCGGACTCACGAATACCCTGAGGCACCACGGCAGTGATGCTCATCCCTCCTTCCTTGCAGCAGAATACACAGTGCTGGCCCTGGCAACCAAACTCACAGCAACAAAGGACTCTGCTTTGCTAAGTCCTCAGGTTGTCATCACAGGCAAGGTGGCACTGGAATGAAAGGGTGACAGTAAGACATGGCCTCCTTTGACCCACTCACTGAGGAGGCATGGCACAACTACCCACTATTTTCTCATGTATCTTTGGGGATAGTCCTCCAATAAGGCTGCTCCAAAAAGGAATGGATATTTTTTAAATTCTTCCTGGCCTCAATGATAAACTCTTTCTGTATATATTTTTAATTGCAACAGTAAAGACAGCATCAGTATCCACCAAAAGATAAGATGCTCCTGCCAAAATAGATGCAAGTAATAAGTCTGAAAACTGCATCGCTACAGAAGATCAGTGTAGGCAGGGAAAGCTGATGCAAATTCAGCAGTTGACCAACCACAGCACCTTCAGATCAGGGTCAGTGAATAGAATACATTCACCCACAGAAGAATTAAGAGTGTCTTAACAATAAAAAATAAAGTAAAAATGGGAACTCCTTGGGTCAGTCATGTCGGTAGTCCTCGAGCATGCCAGGGTATCTGATAAAATACTACCCCAATGGCACTGCTTGCAGTATGACTGTACCAGCTCAATCTCCTCAGTGATTCTGAAGACCATTTCTCTATTATACTAAATAGTTGCTTAGCTAATGCATAACAAGAAAATCAAGAGCAACATATGCAACAGTTCTTTCCCCAGTTTCTCATCACTTTTCCTTGACCACCTCTATTAAGTAATTAATAAAGAAAACACATCGCACAGCTCCAATCAACAACTTCTGAACACCTGCCTAGGAAAAATACAAGGTTTGATCCAGGGGAATTTCACTTGATTTGACTCACAGGTGTACAGCAATTCAATAAAGCACCTTTAATTAACCAGTGTGAAAGACAGCATCAGTTTCAGGATGGATAATAAATGAAAAGCCGGTAATCTAGTAATAGGTCTCAGCACACCTGCTCATTTTTGTCCAGCTTCAGATACAAGATTTGATAGGGAGGAGAGAAATCAGGTTTTTTTCTCCAAGAGGTTTACAGAGTGCTGGCTTTGGCACACCACTACAGAAGCTGAAGAGGGTCTCCAGATCACACAGGAAGGCCAGGATTGCATTTGTATCTTAGTGAAGTCATTCTGAAGGACCCTAATGTAACCTACTCTTTGGTTAGTGCCAACTTTAAAGCAGTGCCTGTAATCCTCTTCCCCAACTTGCCTAATACGAGTCAAAGTTTGGCAGGCTGTCCCTCCTCAGCTAACAACAGCTCCAGGTCTCGGGAGAGTGTGGAGGATGGGGAGGAAAGCTACTGCATGGTGAGCAAATATAGAACCCAACAAGGTGAGAACATGTCATCAGATGCTGACAAAGGAACTGCCTTTAATGCTGAGTTCGGGAAGGCATCACCTGAAGAGAGTGCAGGTCTCTGTGTGATGGGTATTTATGTAGGGGGTCTTAGGGGGTTAAAGTGGTACATTAATCCTTGTGACTCCCAAATTATCTGTGACCATGCCTACTTTATGGGAGTTATCAAGTGATAAACAGATTAGCATTTTTAAGCTGGAAAGGATAGTCTTCTGGAAAACTGCAAGATCAACAGGCAGTAGTTAAACATAAGAAAATTAATTCAAAACACAGATTTAAAAAAATAATCCAAAGTAATTTTCTACAAATAAGATTAACTTCTGAAGCTCATTGATACAGGATGTTATACAGGACAATATAACAATCAAAAGGAAACAAAATAAACTCATGCAAAATAGACCCAGCATATCTATTAAGATAGAAGCCACCTTTGTCTCAGCAAGTAATTAAACAGCAAAATACCTGAACTAAAGACAGCCACTGGTGAGAGGTCCCTTGCACACCCATGCATTTCACATGCTATCTCCCTACACTTCCAAACATAGGAGATGCAAGGCAAATATGAAAGTCTCAGGAAGAATTTTGTCACTCAACCTTGGGTCTCTAAAAATGCAGAAACAATGTATGTTCCAATTAATTCATTCAAGATTACTAACATTTTCTGAGAAAAATCAAACATTTGCATGATACAAAACACAACAGAACAATACTGGGTTAAAACGTGAGGAAAAATGTTAAGTTCCTCTGTCCCTATTTCCCACTGTTGTTGTTAGTTAAGTATTTCAACTTGCTCGATTTGCAATCTTTTGTTGTTTTGTATTTTAAGTCCAAGCTCCATCAACACAAAAATCAAGTACCATTTCTGGTGTTGAAAGTATTTTTTAGGAACAAAACACAAAGCATCACATGTTGACATGTCAATCCCTGTATCATTAAGTATTCTTTTTCTTTAAATCCATCTCCTACAATCTTTCCTACTTAACAGACTGCTGTGACAAATACACCTCTAGAAATATTAAACTAGGACTGCCATCATGATTTCTGTCATTTTTAAGCAAAGAAAAAGTCACGTTTATTTTGTAGTAGCAATAGTTTCTTTTTTATTTTTAATATACTTTAGGAAACAATATACAAAGCTGAGCTTTTCCACCATTTTCAAATGGTGAGTCGCTCCAATTACACAAATTCAGCGTTTTGTGATGGTTAAGAACAGCAGTCAGCACCAGACTTAAACAGTTAGCTACAACACAAACATCCTTCGAAATGAAATGTCATAATATCAAGACAGGTAAACCAGGAGTTAACATATGACAACTGTTGGGGAGGTGTCTTAAATCATTCTTGTTGAATTTTATATTTCCTTAAATATTTTTATACATATTTTCCTGTTTACAAGTTTTAAACAAAACCTCCCTTGAGGAATTTTTTAAGTACAAAAATGTTCAACAAGAACAGTTCTAATAAAGAATCCCCAAAAAGACCAAATTTTAATGTGTTGACCAAAGGAAATGAAAACCAGTGTTTCTTTGCTTTAACATGTTTATTACAACAGATACAATTCACATCTGACTAGCTTTTTTTTTTTTTCTTCTTTCCCCTCCCACAACCATGTTAACATGTTCATTGGGCTATTTCCTTATATTTGAGCAAGTAATGTACTTTCAGCACACATGCCCAGCAGTACTCTAAGTCCATTCTTACAGGGTGCAAATGGAAATACGTTTCAATAATTTATACAAACAAGTGGGTTATGCTCAATCACTGCAATTTTAAGCTACTGTACACAGGAATGAAAAGATTATAGAAAAAGTGCCATAGCAACAGTGCCTTAAGAAAAGAGAAAATTAGAAGCATTAAAAAGCTGATAAAATCAGATTTAGGACTTCATGGGGAAATGGAACACAGAAGATGAAAAACATTTCTCTGTAAAACAGAAATGGAGAAGCACTGCTCTCGACTCGGTGCAAGTGTGGAAACAGTTGTTTCGTGGTATTTTGTACATTGCCCAAACTGTTGCAGCCTTAGACACAAATCGCCTGGCGCTTGCATTGAATTTTAGGAAATGAAAAATTTCTGAATGATAAATTAACTAAAAAAAAAAAAAAAGAAAAAGAAAAAAAAAAGGGAAGAAAAAAAAAAAAAAGAAAGCTAATTTTGCAGACAGGTTTACATGTAAGAGGCTAGGTATTTAGCCACCTCAGCATTGATTAGTTTTGGATGTCTAAGCTCTGATACACATGGCTTCCCATGGCTTCACTCTACAAAATATATTTACAACGTGAAGAATACATCTACAAGAAATCTACATTTCAAGGGTTTTACAAATCATTCTTGTATCTTTCCCCTGAATTTGACTCCCTCCTGTCCCCTTCCCCATGTCAACTTTTTTCTGCCCAGCTCAACGGTCCAAAGTCTACTCAAATGCAGCTCAAAAGTGTTAAGACTGGGCATCAGTTTAATAGTTCCTGTACTCAAAACCATGTGCAATTGTTTACAACTTTTCACACCATGAAGGAATTCTGATTCTTTAGCTTTTCAAGTTCTTTAATTTGTTGCCTCAAAAATAGTATCCTGCAAGAGAAAAGAAATAAATTAGTATAAACATTTCCATTATACAGATTAATTAAATAAGCACCTACACAAGTACTTCTACAATTTCAGTGGAAGATACCAAGTTCCTTAGCCCCCATTGAAAAAATTCAGGTATTAAGTTAATTCCCAATCTGTTCAATAATCTACAGCCATATGCAGATGCACAAAGGCTTGGTGCATTTGACACTTTAGTTTAAAATACTAAGTTGCTCTATTTCTATTATGACTGATGCACAATTATGTTTAGGTCTGCTGTTCACATGAATGTAGCTCCCAGAAAAAGTAGAACACTGGCAAGTAAGTCAAGTTAACTGCATCATCTGGAGAACAGCATTATGGCTGTGTCATGCAGTTTTCCAGACTGTAAAACAACCTAAAGTGCTCGGGTTTTTTTTAATAATTGAGTTTTCTTCTAGGTGCAATGCTTTTTTTTAGTATTTGCCTCTGTGGCTAGTGGTAGTCACTAGTTATGGTAAGCTACAGTCTCGAAAATATTTGAGGCATCATTAAAGGGCATCTAAGAAAAAAAAGTTGTACCTACACCTGCTTAGAAATAAATGATATTGCTTGCAACTTCTTACACATTTTTTTCTTCTTCTTCTGAACTGACATAAGCAATTACTGTGACTAATGAACATCTGGTTTACAGGATTATTTCCCAGAATTTTTAATGAGCATTTTGAAACCACTTTTCATGATGCTAAAGTATAACATATATATGTCAGTGAAATAAGAAAATACTCAGGGAGAGTTTAGTTTTTACATAAATATTCTGTGAAGTCTAAAGCAACTTTAACAAATGCAGATAAAGCATTAATTCAGCGCTTTTGTGGAACACCTTACAAATATGTGCCCCATTCATGAAAAATGCATTTTCTACTCAAAAGTAGGTGGAAAAATAATGTACTAAGATAGACACACTGAAAAGATAACATTTAACTTCATGGCATGGGCATATAAAATATATCAGTCAATGAAAAGAGCTTTCCCACATGCTGTCGGTTATGATTCAAACAATATATCTGCTTTGTCTAGAGATGAAGTTCCTTCTTAGAAAAAATGTAAGGAGTACTCTTCTGTGCAGAAGTACAGAAATAGTATCATCATTTAAATGTATTGATTTTGATAATCCCATCCTTTGCCAAAGCCTTCCCCATAAACTTCGTTACTTATGCCTTGTATTCCACATCTTTGGGATTGCAGCAAAAATAAAAGATACATGTTACTGTAGGCTCAAAGTCATAATAATAATTATCCATTGACAGCTTAAGGATACAAAGTGTACAAGAAAGAAGGTGCTATGTAATGAGCTCAACAACAACATTTGACACGCTATTTCAAATCGAATGTGCACTTAGAAATGACACCTTAGGAAATTAAAACTGTGAGAAACCAACCAGTTCATTAAATATACTACAGAGATCATAATTCACATAGTGGAGTTAGTAATAATAATTCACGTAAATGAAGAAATAAAGCTTCAGAAAGAATGGGTATTTTCAATTCTTTATCAGGAAAGGTTTACAAATATATTATATCCTCCTTTGAAAGGGATGTTTCACTAAATGCCAAAATGCAAGAGCTTCTAGAATAAATGCAGCTATTTTAACAGCATGCAACCCAATTAAAGTGGCTTCTAACAGTAAATCAGAAGTACTATATTCAAAGTAGTGTGACTTAATGTTTGGGATAACAACACTGAAAGAAGAAACTGAGTATGAAAGCAGATTCATGATCATGACTACTGGTGAATATTTTGTATGTTATGATTACAGTTTCCACTTTTGCACAAAACTATTCAAAAGCATGGCTATGTGTATCACTTCAGTGCTATACAAGACACCTGCTATCACTTACTTATGAAGCAAAGTCTACTTTGCCATATGCAAACATAAATTTTTCCTTAGCTTGTGATTTAAATTACACCTGTTCAAACTTGCTCTGGTTTTAGACCTACTGAATCTTGCATATAAACTGAAGTGTTTCAGATCAGGATAAACTGTGTAAATGTGTACCTCTGTGATCTATGCATTATGTATGGGCAGATACTCCAGAAGTATGCTGAAATGCTGTGAGTTAATCAGTTTTTTGAAATGCACCCCAAAGTAGATGCAAAGATATTTCTTTCCTATCCAAGTAAAAATAAGATACAGAAATTATGTATCTGGTTTTATTTAGTGGAGAGAAACAGGCAGAATGTACACAGGGAAGACAGCTTCCAAAGGTGGTAAGTACTGATGTACTTAAAAAGTCGTCAGTAAACAGAGCTCCTGCAAAACAATGCAAGAATGGAAGTTGTAATAACACCTTGAAAATGAATATAAGCACAGAGCACACACTTACCTTTGCTCACGCAAAGTTGCTTGAATTTCACATACTCGAACTAAAGACCTTAAATTCTTTAATTCAGTACAAATTTCTGACATATGCACACTTCCCATGTTGTGGGCTTCCTCACGTAATCTTGATGCCTGCAGTGGTTACACACAAAGGTTAGGATTTTGAATCATGCACTGGAAACAACTGGCAGTAGCCAGTGAATTGCTGGTTGAGTGTCTCTTGAAACAGTAAAGCACTTGAATTTCAAAAGGGAGTATTAAATCAGAAGCACATTAAGTTCTCTACAAAAAGACCATTTTGAATCAGAAATAAACAACACTGCTGCCCAGAAACTGTCTAACCCACACCTAGGCTAAGGCAAGGACAGTTTAGACTTTTTTGATCCTAACAAATATTGACCTGACTATCATGAAAGACGGTATGTGACAGGGCTCAGAGTTTTCAAATTTTTTCAAGTAGTTAAAAGTCTCCAATCATTATTTCAATGGCATACCTAAATTTCCCATCTAATTAAGCTTTAGTGACAAAAATAACTGAATGCCATCTTTCCAGCTGCTTTCTACCTGACAAGAAAAACTCTGCAACCCTCTTCAGATGTTCTCTAACAGACCAACTCCATTACTTTAATATTCCTGCTTAGTCAGGTGGAGACAGGCAGAAGTGTAAATTTAAAGGGCATGACCTATCCAATTCCCAATCTGTGCACTTCTCGTAGTGTCATCACTGAACTGGATATGATTCCAGAGAACTCCTCAACAGCACCAAGGAGACCAGTATAATTACTGTGAGGCCCTGTGTCATACACTTAAATAAGGACGAGGACTTCTTTCAAGTGGCACAAGGAAAAATTATTTCAAAATGCAGCCTTCCCTGCAACATTACTGTTTAGCAATGTCATCCTCCGCTACACGGGGTCTGGCTGGGATGGAATTAATTCCCTTCATAGCAGTCTCTGTGGTGCCATGTTTTGAATCTGTGACCAGGCCAGTGCTGACAACACAATAATGTTTTAGCTATTTCTAAGCAAAGCCTACAAAGCATCAAGGGCTTCTCCCTTTCTCTCTCTGACTCCCTCTCCACGCAGCAAATACATTGTGGGTGGACAGCAGGCAGGGAGGGAACAAAACAATTTTGTCAGGGGACAGCTAATGCAAACTGACCTCAGGGATATTCCACACCATACAATGTGTTGTGCTCAGCAGTAGAACTGGGGGACAGTGTTCCAGGGTTGCCATGGCTCAGGGACTGGCTGGCTGGTAGTGACTGCTTCTGCATCCCTTTCCCCCACCCTCTTTCACTCTTTAACCTGCTTTTACCTCAATTCATGAGTTTTTTATCTTCTGCCTAACTGTTTCCCCTATCCAACTGGGGCAGAGTATGCAAGTGGCTGTGTGGTGCATAGCTGTCTACAGGGATTCATCCACATCTGTTTAGGTACTTGTACCGTTACCTTTTCCTTCCCAAAAGTAATGTTATTTAGCACAGGTCTTCATCAACTTCCGGCATTTCTCCAGTTCAAAGCAGCATTTTGTGTTCTAATCCCGTACATTAAAAATTTTCTTTTCTGGAGTTTGTTAACATCCAGAAGTACCCTGGTCTCCAGTAGGATAAAATTTCCCATGTCTTCCCTGCACAACTCCAGTTATTGAACTGTTTTTCAGTTTTCCATGTTAAGTGCTTTTTATGAGTTCTGTGAGGTAATTGCTGTAGTTCAAGAATGTTTTAGCTATTAACTACTGCACAGCATATTTCTTCAAGTCTGACTGCTTTAGCACATACCTGCCCTGACTCTTCTCATTTATTTATTTATTTATTTTTCAGTTTACTCTGGCATGTGCTCTTCTGCCCTAATTTCAAGTTACACTACATATCTGGCAGGTATCTAAAGAAACCAAGGCACTGCATTTTTAGTCGCTCCACTTTGATCTATCTTAACTTCTTCACTACATACTGCACCTATACTTTTATTCACTTTTATATCAAATATCTCACTTAAGTGGCCCAAGTGTTACTATTCAAAACAGGTCTATAAACAACACTACCATGTGAAATCATCTAAAACAGCAGACAGGACAACACAGCACATAGCATGTAACACAAAGGGAGAAGGACCCAACTGAGCACATGACTGCCTAGCATTAGCTGAGTTTTTTGATCTCTTTATTACCAACAAGGGAAAAAAAACCCCAAAACCTATGCACTGCATAAACCTGTTTTCTTTATTAAGATACTTGTGAATTCAGTACACAGTGAAAATACTACTTTCAAAACTACGGACCAAAGCCATAGGTAAGTGCCTGTGCTGCACCATTTCCTTAAAGACACTCCAAAGCAATAGCTCTCAGTGTTTGACTCAGTACAAGTTGGTAATGTCTTAAAACTGATTTAAAAAAATAAAAATCAATGAAAAGAAGCAAGAATCCTAACAGGGTCTCAGTCCAGACTGTGCTTGTAAGAGTCATCACGCAAGTTACTACCCAAAAGTTCCCAGTGTAGGCTTCTGCCAGCATGCAACAACTCTTCAAAAAAACAAAGTAAACTGGGCTAAATAAGATTATTATCCCAAACAGACTGCATCAGGACCACCTGTGAAAAGAATTGAACTAGACTCAATAACCAATATGGTTCCTTTGAGTAATACATTCCAAGCAGCTGACATGCACTCTGTTTCCTTGTATTACTACAACAGAACAGGTTTCATGCAATTAGCTGTAATATATGGATGGCAGTTCTACTGGATTTCCCATTATGGAAAAATAGCCCAAATTCAGTCTGAGTACTCTACATCAGTTTACAAACAAGGCAGAGTTTCTTTTTCACTGTGTAGAACTAACAAGTCAGCAACTAAAACTGTTGAGTAGTTTAACTCTGTATCTAATTTATAACATTTTCCACATAACCAAAATATCATTATTTAAAAATATTTTGAAATCTACATTCTCTGAAAATTTTAACAGAACTTTAGCAGTAAGAAAACAGTTATGAGGATAGCTACTCATCTGAGGGAATTTCAAAAGAACTGGCCCTTCAATTGAGACTGAAAATACCCAACTGCTGAAAGGCAAACACATGTAAAACCTGCAGGTCTGGCCTAATCTCTCTTTCCTCTCCTCTCTTCTGGCTAAGGACAAGCATAGGGGTTTTAATAATTTTAATTCCTAGAAAAAGCAACCTGAATAAGAAATGCAAATTTTAAGCTACACATGACGCACTCTCACAGGTAACAAAGCAATGGAGTACTCACCTGCTTTTCTGCATGATCTGCAGGCCAGCCTTGAACATGCTTTATAAGGTTTTCATTGAAGTGTGCTGCTAGCGTAGGTGTTAATGAACATGTGGGCCGTACAGATGTATTTTGTGGTGCAGGAGTTGAATTTGATGCACTACTGCTAGAGGTATGATTTGGACCTGGTGATGGACTTCTTTGACTACTAAAAGAAAGAATTAAAAAGAGTAAGTAAGCATTTAAAGACATATGTGAACCTATAGAGAAATTAACACTGAAAATTCATTGCTTCCAGGCACGGAAATACATAAAGTGTTCAAACCACAGGTAAGTACTTCTGGTAGACCGAACCCATGCCACTTTTCTACAAACTGCTGATTTTCATTGGAACTGTTTGAGTGCTACAATGTAATGGGATTTTTGTTGTTTGGTGGTGTTTTGTTTTTGTCTGGTTTTTAACTCTGAGAGCTGTTCAAGAGATGTAAGTTGTGCTTAGATGGTGTTGGATAAAGAATACATACATGTATGTTCTTCCTTCAAACAGTTGCAAACCTAAGATTTTCAGTAATGATGTATAAGATGGGAGTCAAAGGTTTATTCAACAGAGGTTTACCACAATAATCATTAAGAACAATGCCTTATCTGATATCCTGACCTGAAAATACAGCCCTATGGGATTTGAGGAGTTTACTACTCATGTCGAAACACAACACAGATGGTTTTGTGACATTGTATGTCTTTACTTAATGCACTCAGGAGAACAGAAGTATCACAGCAGCAGTGTGTTGGTAGCCACCACACTTCACTGCTTTACTGGAACATACTCAGCATAACAGTGATGATGTTATGTTATCATAACAGTTATGATGTTCTTTGGCACTACATATACTGAGAAATAGTAGCACTAATTGTGTAAGTACCTAACATCTCTCCCACTGGCAGAAGCTTTTCAACACAAGGCATAATTCCAATCTATTTCTTAAAAATATATCACTTGCAGGCAAAAAAACAGTATTATGAAAGAGAACCAAATTTTGAAGGCCTCTTGATTCATCACCTAACCTGTCAGTCCCCTTGAAGACTGAAAACATCCTAACAAAATGCAACTATCTTTCTAGTCCAATGCTCAGACATTTCGCCTAATCAACTCACACTTGCAAAGAATTACAGCAATGAGAATTACAGCCAACAAATTGGATGTCTGACATGGGCCTGCTGGAATGAAGCCAGAGGAAAGTCACCAAGTTGATTAGAGGGCTGAAGCACTTCCCCTATAAAGAAAGCAATTCCTCTCCTCTCTTCAGAGCTTATGAGACTCACAGTACATGGAGCACTGTGTAGTGGGAGCCCTAAAACTGGACAAGAATTAAACTGCTATAGCAAAGGAATGTGGCAGAGGACCACACAGATGACTAAGGGGCTGAAGCACGTGCTGTATCAGGAGAAGCTAAAGTTTATTCAGTCTGGAAAAGAGAAGGCTGAGGGGAAGTGGATTGAGGGATCTTTTAACAAATTTTTACTACTTTTGGGGACGACAGACTTTTTTCAGAGATGCACAAGAGGCAGAGACAAGT
Source organism: Chaetops frenatus (assembly GCA_013400775.1). NCBI lineage: Eukaryota > Metazoa > Chordata > Aves > Passeriformes > Picathartidae > Chaetops > Chaetops frenatus. The sequence goes on along the minus strand of VZTR01022328.1, from coordinate 322,954 downwards.
TGCAACAAGGGAAATTCTAATTAGATATGAGAAAAAATAATCACCATAAGGGCAGTCAAATATCAGAAGAAGATATTCTGAGATATTAAAAAAAGCCACCTAAATAACGTCCTTAACAATTCAAGCCTGCCAGTCCTACCCTATGTTGGGACCTAAGGAGACCATAACTAGAATTCCCTTCCAAACTAAATTATTCTAAGTTTCCATGTATTCATTTAGTATTAGCCTAGTGATGATGCAGAGAAAGGTTACTTTTATTAACTACGTAGAGTTCAGGCATAACCTTATTTACGCCTTACTTCTACTAAAATTAAAGTTCTCCTATAACTTGCCTCCATTTATAAGCCTGTCTTCTCCTACTCCTACTTCATCAGTAAAAAACATTAACACACCAGAAATGTTTCAAGAAAATAAATAAAATCCGTGGACTTCTCAAAAATAAAGTTGTATCTTAATTATGACTAAAACGTAACTGTCACAAAATATCCTAGGCACTGCTATGTTAGCAGCAGGGGGAGCTACAAATGCAGCAATGACTGTTCCAAACGACCAGAGTATTCTTCACTAAAGGCAAATACCTGAGTTGAAGACTGACTATGCCACAAGTAACAGAATGCCTCCAGGGAGGCAAAAATATCTGTAAGATGTTTCTGAGAACAGGATAGTTCTGAAATACACTACACTACAAATGACAAAATCTTACAACCTACAGAAAATGGAATGAAATACCTCCCCTCACAGCACTTTCCCAAGGTAAAGGAAAAAATTTGCCAGTCCTTTCTGAAAACATAAAGAGACTACCAACCTTGATGAAGCTATTAATTATGAAAGCACTCATTTAGTTCCATTTTTAGAGCAGCCATAATTCATGGTGTGTCTTTGGAATAATCTCTAACAGACAGACTTACTGTATATGCCCGCATTGTGTTGATTTCCCAACTTAAATGGCTGAAATATTCACTTCTTTAAAGTCAGCAATAGCTACTCAGGTTTTCTTACACTGTGTTTCCACCTCAACATGTCAAAAGTAATTTTACCTCCACTCACTTAAAACTTTTAATGAGCCAAGGAAATGTAGTTGTGATTAACTTCTGCTCAATTAATCTGTATTTAAGCTGGAGAAAAATGCAACCTTAATTCACAGAGCTAAAAAGATTTTGGACCATCTGTCCACAGCTGAAGTTGTTAACTCCTATAAAAGCAAAGGATATTAGCTCCCAAGAGCAGTTCCCAATCCAACCTACAAAGAAATTATCTGTTCAATATCAATTCAGACATACGGCCTGGACACAGAAAATCTTTTGCAGGTAAGTAAATCAACACCTGAGCTGGTCCACCTTCATTCAATTCCACGGCACTCAACAGAAGAGAATACCAATCACACAGGTTTTTCCAAGTCACCTGTCCCTTCATTTTCCACTTGTTGTGAATGAGACACTTCCAAAGCAAACTGAACCACATGAACTCATGGTGCACGATACACCAGAGTCACAAACGTGTATTAATCTGAGAGATACAGGATCCTGAACAATACTAACACAGTGTCAGTATCTTGCATCCTGCACACTTCCTCCTGCACTGTCTACCATGGAACTGTGCTACCTACACAACACCCCTGTTCAGCAGTGCTGAGGCAAACGCAGCTTCCTCTGCCAAAATGCTGATGCCAAATGCAGCCATGGTTTGCAGAGGGACAGCAGATCCCTAAACTCACTGTAGCTATGGGTCATGCCAGAGTACAAAGTCATGTAACCCAAAGAGAAGGTGAGGTATGGACTACTAGGCCAAATGCCCACCAGTATCAATTCACAGTTCCCAAGCCATGGTAAATGTGTCCAAGAATAAGACTGTCTTTCTTAGGAGGATTTCCTATGGGGAAAGGGTGATGAGCAAAGAACAAAAGGGCCTGTGACTGAGAGCTGTCCCCCAAAACCTCGCCATTCTTCATAAAAAAGCTTAGCTTGCTTCAAAGTGTAATTTTATCTTTGGTACCTTAATTCAGAAATATTTAAATAGCACCATCTATAATTACCAGGGACTAGAGCTGGACACTTTGCCTTTCTTCTCCTCAAAAAGAAAAACGAGTTACAGGCTTGTAATCTGACAAAGATTAGAATCAAGTGTCTGTAAAATAGCCTACATTAAAACCTCAAAACTTCTGACTTGCCTGTTGCTTGTACCCTCAAACTGGTCAATACTGCAGAGTCTCCAGTAAAGCCAGCTTCTGGAACAGGACTGCCAAGCACACAACACATAACCCAGTCCCCCAAAAAACCTCAAAACACAAAATAATTACTTTCTCCCCAAAAAAACAACCAAAACCAACGAAGAAAATAAAGGTCTCCTTTGTTATTAGTCCCAGAAGGACAGATAAAAAGACCTCACTATTTTATGATCTGAAAAGCACCACAGTGCAGCTTCAGGTATGCTGACAATGGAAGAGTATTGGGTTTTGGTTTTTCGTTTTTTTAATACCATACCACACACCTTTAATCAACCAGTCTAAAAATCCAGCTATTAGAATTGCATTATATATTAGAATTATAGATTAAATTATGTATTACAATTATAGATTGACAGAACCTCTAAAAAAGTTAACCTCTTCCCGCCATAGTTCTACACCATGACTCCATCACAAATGGATCTTATGACACAGCTTTGGCTACAGCCCCTGGAACTAATATGACAAAATGCAGAGCATCCAACACTATGAAGAGTCCATCTTCCAGAAAAAAAAATTTCAAACAAAATACAGATTCTAAACCCACCTTGTAAATCAATGGTTAAATGTTCATATAATGCAGCATCAGTAAGTTGCAATGCTGACAAAAAAGTCTGGCCAAGGAAAGGTATTTGTGAAACTTACTTAATTTTTAATGCTTTTCATTTAAGCAGCAAAATCACCCAACAGACAAAAAAATTGTAATAATTTAAAAATCATATTACACTAAAGCAAGACACTACAAACATCTACACTAATCAAATCACAGATTCTGTAACTGCACAGAGACACAAACTCCAAACTATGAAATCATGATACAAGGAGTCACAAGTTGATGCCAAAGTGACAGAGCACAA
>VZTR01022328.1:306652-319183 GCA_013400775.1 Chaetops frenatus | reverse complement strand
GAGTAGCAACCTGGAAAGTTCAAAATTTCATTAGAATTCCTCCACAGTAAAGAGCAAGTGTAAGAACCAGAGAAAACCAAAGAAACTACAATATCAACACTTGTGGGGTTTTTTTGATACAAGGTCTTTTGTTGACACAATTTTTATTCACTTCACAAGGTGTTGTTTTAAAAAAAATCTCTAGTTCCACAGCTGTGATGGAAAGATTTTTTCTTACTAAAAAGGGGTTATTAATAGACATAGCAGAAGCAAATTTAGACCCATGTGATTTGTCAAAATATTGCAAGCTTATTAGGCAAAACAGTTCAACTCAGTTATTTTTGACTACATCTTCCATCTGAGCATGGTGCTCATTTTCAACCTCAGAAGAGTTATTCATTACCCACATAAAATCTTCATGTACAAATTTAAGAGTTCCCTACTTGAAAATACATTACACAGTGTCAAGAACATAATTGCATCACAAGCATATTAAAAACATCTCTATCAAAAATGGAAAATAAAATCTAAAGCACATTTATCAGTTTGCTGCTCCCTTTTCTTCAAGTTCTAAATGCACGAGTAACTAAAAAAATAGTCACCAGTAGCTTCTTGCTTTTCCTTTGTAGTATACACTCAATATAAGGTATTAAGATACCAGCAGTGAGATACAGTCTTCTCTGTGAATTTCTGAACTGGGACAGGATGAGAAGTTTGGGAATATAGTATTGTTTAATTCAGAGAAAATGAAGTTCAAGATACTTTGTCTTGCCCAGCGCTTAGCATACCTCAGTCAATTTAAAGTATGTACAAACGAGGTTCCGCTTCAAAACTTATCTCCCACTCTGCAAAATCAAGCTAACAATTTTAAGAGAAAAGGGAGGGAGCAAAATAAAAACGGCTTCTAGGGATCCACAAAGACAAAAAACCCAAATTGTCCATCTGGTCTGCTGTTTGCTGACTTCAAACTAGTGGTCACCTGAACCTCCAGAGATTCTCTATTTCAGAAACAGACTTCTGTGAAACAAACCACAGATGGCAAGTCAGACACTATCTGCTAAAGTAAACTCAAGACATAACTGGATTCATTTAAATATGCAGAGAATCTTAATGCAAATTCAAATTCTTGTATTGTCTAAGAGGAAAAGTCACCTTTTAAAATTATCATCAAAATGAAAATGTGTTCCTTCTGGTTTTTAGATTAACAGACATATACTAAGAAAGTCTGAGTACCACATGAAAAGCCCACAGTACTAAATGAATAAAGCAAGTTCATTGTAAAATCACTCTGCTGTTGAAATAAACAGAACTATATAGTTGAGAGGGGTGAAACAGTAGCAGTTAATCCTAACCCTAATTTGGCAAGCAGACCAGCTTCAGTTTAAAGCAGTCATGTTGAAGCAGTCCTAAGCAACAGTACTGTTGTGCCAATGGCACTACATGAGTCCCACAGCCAGCCCAAATATCAGTGCATCTGGCACTGGGCTCTTCTTGCACAGGGCCAGTTCAGCTTTGTCTGCCCTAAGCCCGTGTGCTCTAAAACCAAGTGTGTCCTGGCACAGTACCACATCTTGATTAGACATAATTTCCCTCAAACTCTACAAATGGACAAGCTAGCCTGACTGACACATCTGACAGGCTACTAAAACAGACATGCTCACACTGGAGCTATCACCACCTCAGTTCCCATCTCATGGAACTGAGTTATGTAAATACAAAAACTATCAAGACAGTTCTCTCCCTACTGAACTGGCAAAGTATCTGCTGCTAAACCAAAATTTGTTAATTTTTAGACTAACAAACAATCTCTGGGTTGTAGAGACCAGAAGAGATCTATTTCCAGTTATTGACAGCACACAACTTAAGAAGACTCTTTTTCATGTCTCAGGACTTGGAAGTGCCAAATTTCTCAACCCTGATATTTGATAATTTCATTACTTGCCACCTAGCTATGGGATGTGAACACAGACTGAGGATGCAATCCAGGGGCAGAAACCAAGGTAGCAACCAGTAGTGGTACACACATGAAGCTTTCACAATTCACTGTATCATTGTCAGTCACTGTATCATTGTCAAGAAACTGGGAGAATCACTTGGTTTTCTTCGTACCCATGAAAAAAATGTGATGAAAGAAAATGAGGCATTTTGACTACAATGAGGAATGCAATGTATTCTCCTGAAGATAAAAGTATTCCTCAAAGGCCTTCAAGACATAAGAGGTTTGCTTGTGAGCAGAAAATTGAGAAAAGACACCTTAGCTAAGCACGGGTGGTAAGAGAACACAGATTTTAGGAAGTTGGGATGTCTGACCTAAAAGTCTACAGTCATGCTTCTTAGGAAGAACATTAGGAGCTTATACATTAGCTCCAATTTACATTTCCTAGTCCCTGATGCAGTGAAGGAATTGTGAATGAATAGAGATGAGCAGGTAGGAAGGGAAAGGGACATTATGTTATTGATCTGTAAACACCTAGAACATTTCTAAACCAAATCTGAGCTTACATCAAGTTAATTTCCCCAAGAAGCTCTCTCCCATTCTAACCATCTTTAACTGGATAAGCCTAAAGAATTTTATTGGCTGTTGCCTTTGAAGTATGTTTTTGTTTCTATTTGAACATGCTAGAATACCAATGCCTTGGTAATATCTCCAGACAGCATCTGAATTTCTTCAAGAAAAGTAAACTAGGTTTCATGCTGGAACTGCACTGCCAAAATACAGTCAACTAGTGGCTTCCAGTTGTTTTTTTCTATTGGGAAAGATAACATACATATTTTATCATTCTATATACAACTGCTAGCACATGGATATACAGGAGCAATACTTAATATAAGGGTTTCTTACTACAATATGGCATAAATCAAAAGGAGCTTACCTTCTGCTGGGATGATACTGGTGGCGTAGTCATCAAAGGTTTAAGTGGAACAGTGTTAGTCTGGGGCGTGCTTATCCTTGGAGACACATATGATCTTGGCGATGAGGCATCAGATGTTAAAGACATTGGAGACTGATTAGATGGCTGAGCTGTAAAGAAAAAAACAACTGCTTTTAATAAAACCATGTCCTATCTTAAATGTGAACTAGGTTTTCTTTTGGTACTTTGGAGGATGCTGTATTGTACAATACTCAAACACATTCACTGTGAACAACTGGAACAATCAAACGTTCAACAATCCTAGCTAGGGAATTGTATTTTCCCTAAGCTCTCCACTTCTAAAACTTCAGGGGAAGGGGAAAGAGAAGAAGCCATTAGGAAATGCTTTTTACACATGACGAGACTAAATCATTTGCGACTCCTATTTTAGAGTGCTCAACTTGATTTAACCTAAAGAATGCATAAACAGTATATATAGAAACCTATTAACCCATTCTAGGCATATACCAACAGTTCCCCACTCATGGTTAAAAATTACCATTAGTACTGTTTACCTACTCAGTAAGATAACTGCATTTATTGTTTTGGTTTAAGTTTCTAAACTTTAATTTTTTTATTAACTTACAAGCCAGAACATATTGAAAATACCTGAAAGAGTATCTTGCCTGGAAGATGAAAAAAAAAAGTCCCCCATCAGACAGAGCAAACTTTCTCTTAAGGATTTAGAGCCTCTCCCAAGAGTCACAGTTGCACAGTACTACAAGATGGCTCTTGAAGCAAGGAAGAGTTGTGTTTTATACTGTTAAATAACACCTGATTCCAGTCCAGAATAAATTGAGAGGGTCTCAGAGTTTCACATTACTCATAAAGAATTACTCAACATACAAAGAAAATCCCAAATGGTGAGCCTGAGAAGCATGTTCATTTAGCCGTGTGTCAGGTTCCTGCTCCTCGATAACAATTCTTTATCCTATCTTTGGAAAAAGAAGTCATTCAATGTTCTCCACACTGTGTGGCCAAGGATACGACAAGAGACAGATTCTACAACTGTATCAGCCTTTTAAAAATGCTGCATAACAAATTTACATAAGTGAAAAAAAGACTCTGAATACCTTGCGTAGACAGTTGTGCAGCTTGAGAAATTAGGGAGGTGATATTGAAAGCAGATGGTCCAGCAGTAAGAATTTTATGGAGTATAGACTGCAGAGAGGCTTGTGTCACAGCTGCTGTTAGAACTGAAAACAAACATTCTATTTTACTGACAATTCTAGAACACCATTTTAAACGGTTCAAACTGGCTAATTACATTTAAGCTACATTTTCTTTCAGATTTATCTCCTGTGACCAACGATCCACATGAATTGTTTTTCAGTTACTTGATTTCAAGTTGACTTGGAATGTCTAGCAAGTCCTTTCTTTAGTAGTTTTAAGACATACACTTACAAGAAATTCTTTTAAAAAATAACTTCAACTCTTCCACTTGACCTTATGGATCAGTAATAATTCTTGTAAACAGCAAAAGAAAATTTGTTCCATTTGCTACTGTAGCAAGCAGAAAGTGTGTGAAGATTTTTACACTATAATAATTTTTTAAAAAAGCAAAAAGCAGAATCACTTTAACTCACTAAAAGACATGGGGGATGCACTTCATGTTCAAGAGGAAAACAATTATCTTTCAAGTTAAAAATCTGTGTTTCTTCTTACTGATAAAAAAACCCTTATCTGTTCTGGGTTTAGCTGTCCCATGTCATCCCCCCCAGCAAAAAAACCCAATAGGTTTTAACCATTTTCAAACTGCACAATAGAGGGAGAGCATCTTGCAGTATGAGATGACAAGAACCTGAACCATGAGCTTCTGAACTAACCTTTCCTAAAAGGTCTGCACGCTCTGTGGGACGCTTCCTGAACGTACACTCCACCCATGCACACTCCTGAAAAAACTGACTCACCAGCACAAGCACAGAATAACTCTGAATCGTGCACACAGTAAGGGCAGCCCTGCTGTGCAAGGTGAAGTCACTCTGCCCACGTGGACACAGCCAGGCCATCATGCCATCAGAACATTCTTGTTTCAAGACATACACAGCTGCTGCTCAGACATGGCACGAGAAAATTACTAGAAATTTCACTGGACAGCTATTTAATACAATACAATTGGAGTTGACTGGACCTTTCATTTTTCAACACAAACAACCATAACATTCCTTTTCTTAGTCCAACCTAGTACACTACAGTTTTAAAGGCTTCTCCCTGCACAGGAAAAAGAAATCAGTGACCTACTCACCTATTAGTACTGAATGAAGACAGAATACTTGCTGATTAAAAGGAAGCAATTGCCAGCTTTTTCTGATAAATAATTGCAATGTACAGAATATTTTGTACATATTTTCAGTTACTTGATCTGCACTTTCAGAAAGTTAAATTAACTCTCGGCACTACATGCAAATGTTTTACTTCCTATTTAAATCACTGATCTGTGCACGAGATGCAAACAAAAAACCCTACACTGTGAGCAACCTGCCACATGCAGATGCATTAGATAAAATGGCATTCAAAATGCATCAACTCTACCTGTTCTTGCAGCAAAAGGCACTATAGGTAAAGTGATAAACTGACTTCTAAGAAACTGCCTAGCAATGTTACTGATATGCTACCTGTATTCAGAGAGGCTAACTTGTTACACTAAAGAAAAAAGGTTTTCAGCAACAAGATTTAAGAATCCCTAGAAGTTTCAGTATTTGCAAACACACGTGAATAGAAGAGCAGCACAAACTACAGAAAACAAAGAATAGTGCACGAAACAAAAGAACAAAGAGCTCAAACAAAATTTTGTGCAACAGACAAATGCTGATACAGCGATTAAGTCAGCAGTCTCAATTAGACTGCTCATGTACATCAACATTTATTAATTTGAAAACCTTAAATGCTGAGAAGGTTTAACAGAAAAAAAAAACCCACAAAAATCCCCACTTTACCTAGGGATTCATTTATTCACTTTTCATTTAAAATAAGGCTTTCATTTACTACAGCCTGGTATCCAATAATTTACTAACATATGTAAATGAGAGATTACATGAACTTTAAAGAATCCTTACCTTCATTGATTTTGGATATATCTACGCTAGAATTATTAAGCTGCAAGGTGGCTTGCAGAGCAGGCAGCAGCTGTCGAAGGAGATTTGGGTCCTGAAGTAATGGAGGAATTGGTGATTGTGGGACAGGTGAAACAGGAACTGTAGGAGCAGATGAAGCAGGCGCAGAAGTTGGATTCAGTCCAGAAGCAGAAGATGTAGAAGGAGTTGTGCAAGAATGGGATACAGACTTGTCCACAGATGCAGACTCTGAACAGAAGACAGAGAGTATTTTTCATTTTCCCCAATATAACCTGACAACTCACTAGTACAACACTCAAATTCAGAAGATGAAATGCCTAACTACCATTTTAAGAAAAAAACCCACAACATTAACAGAACAAAAACTGAAGATAGCTGATATCTAATGCAATTTATGCTGTTGAACCTAATATTCATTAGGAGCGCACACACACAACTTTTCCACTTCAAGATACTGGATGAAAAGCAGCCAGTATTAAAAATGGGACTTCTTTTCCTTAGCTTTTACAACAAATGTGGTCCTAAAATTCCTTACTGATCTTTTCTTTTGCTATGCCTATACTTGTAGTCTACACTTTCACTTATGATTTCAATCTTTCCTTGGAAAATATACTATGAACAAAAACCTTATAGCCCATGGATTTCACATATAGGCTACCGTGTCAAAACTGAGGGGAGGGTATAAGCCATGCTTCATTTATTAAGAGACCAGTACAAGAGGCCAAAATATAAGTCTATCATAAAAAATCCAGCTACACTGCTGAGGATTTAAGGATAACAAGCTGTACTACAAATGTAAAAACAGTGCTGTTAACATCCTCACAGCAGAGTGGAAAAAGATCTAAAAATTTATTTGCCCATAATTAATTTTTAGCTTGCCAGCTTCTCCTGACACATTAGGACCTACATCCTTTATTTTATTAATATAATTTTAGGAAATATTACCACTTATTTTCCTCAGAAATACATAGTACTTAAATTCAATTACACTGCATGGCAATTTGTTCTGATTAATATGAGTTACTTAATTAATTTTGACTTCCACTTAACAGAAAGTTGCTCCTCCATTCCAATACTGTGAGCAATCTCTGCAATCGAAGTATTTCAAGCTACTACATCAGTCATTTCAAATATCCTTCCTTTAAGAAACCTGGACCATTATATTTCAATCTTAGCTCCCCCTTCTCTCATTCTCATTAAACCCTCAGAAAAACCTGCCCCCAAATTCAGTCAAGACTAACGCCTCCATAGCACCAAAGAAGTTGGATGCAGAGCATAAAGTTGTGGATCCAAATTCTCCTGCAGGATGTTTGCCCATAGTAATGATAACCTGGATTTTAAACCCACCTCAAACCAGGCAGAGAAGGTCAACCTGGACATTCTACATTTCAGGCAAAAATCTAAATTAATTGGAAAAACATGCTGGGAAGTTTTTTTACTTTAAGGGTGTTCTTGGTTTTTTTATTTGGAGATATGGTCAAAGTAAGATGATGCTGACTTTATTAGTAAAGAAGTGAAAAGGTCTTGTTTTGTCTTACTACGTAAGAATAAAATGTTACAGAATTTCAAACAGCTTTTGTACTCCAATAACCTTAACTGCAACTTCCAAGACTAATTCAGACAAGAACCCTAAAAAAATAAACATAAAAAATTATGGAAGTTAGTAACAACGTGTAAATCTTTTCACTAAGATTTCTAATCTCACTGGGAAGAGGATTTCTGCTTCCATGCTGTTACAGTGTAAGTAGCTTACAGAGGTCACAAATACTCCAGAAATTTTTTTCCAGACAACTAGCTGAGAAATCTGAACCAGAAAAAAAACCACTGAAGAATCCAAATTTGGAAGCTTGCAAGGATGCAACAGCCAGAACACAAAGATATATTTTGGAGTTTCAGGCGAATTTCTGAAAAAGATGTGCCTATATCTAGTTACAGTCTCCTCAGGGTTGATTGCAATGTATCTGTGAAGGGACTTGGTCATTTGGCCAGGAGCTTTCATAAGAACAACTTAGAAAGGGACAAAAAAGGTAACAGAGACTGAAGAAAGGGAAGCAAAAAGAAAAAACAGTTACAAAATTTCTGCATGTTTTCCAGTAACACGTGACCTAAGATAGCTGATTAGGTATTAGCTCCCATTAAAACAGTAAGGCATTAGTAGAAGTTTTCGTTATAAAGTATTGCATATAAAATGTTAATAGTGTTCAAAGTAAACATAAAGACAACTGCAGGTCAAGACACATCTAACAAACAAGACTCTTACCATACTAAACAAAAACATGTGAAGTTTAAATTGAACTTGTATCTGTCATAGTCCAAATAAGATCAAGATACACTGGTAGACAAAGCAAGGGAAATAAGCACAGTGGGGCATGTTAGTACTTATATGTACAAGCCTGCTATCCTACAGTTTTGAGAACCTTACCAGAAAAACAACCATTAAAAAAATCCCCAAAACACATTCATTTCAAAATGAAAAAAAATACTGAGTAACTGCCAGCATTAATTTCAAAACTTTTAATGTATTTAGGCTTGTCTTCACAGTTAAATATGAAGTTATTTTAAGTAAAGAAACAACTCACTACCATACTATTTATTTATGTAAGCAAATACCTGACCCTCAAACCATACCACCATACCAAATAGCTGGAAGTGCTTTTTACCCATGCTGCAGTTCTGAACAGAAAATACATTGAATCAAAGGCAAACTCAGGCTAACAGTGCCGTTAAAATAAACCTTATACCCACCCAGTCCTGGGTATTCACTTATTTCTTGAATAACAGAACTCAAAGCATGTCACTCAAAACCACTGAATTCCATGAGATCTGTGAAACTACTTAAGTTTGAGTTTGTATGCTATAAAAATGCACACTGAATTGCATTAACACAATACAGTCGAGTTTTTTCTTTCAGACAATATGGATACAATATTTCATAGCTATATTAATGCAGGTATTTTAAGTATGTGTTAAAATGTATCTGTGAAAGGCATTTTTGTACAATTACCCAATTAAAGCTAGACAAAGGATACAAAGCAAGGACAGTGCCTAATGCTAACATTCCAATCTTCTGAGATGTCAAAACAACTCAAAAACCAAACATTAAATGTTATAAAATAATACATCTCTATGACCATGACTACCTACATGTACATCTACATGTATATCACATTAGAACTGTTATTTAACATCACAGAGGATGTAAAATGACTGTTCAGAGCATCACTGCATTACAGAGATCAACTACTTGAAGTTATTATTACTGAAATTCAAGTGATAAACCTGTTTCTGCCAAAAAAACCCCAAGCTGTAAAAATACTGGTAGAAATTCAAGTATTTCTTGTTTGTATTAAGTAGCTGTGCTGGTTCTGGCTAGGACAGGATTAATTTCTGCAGGAGCCAGAAGGGTTGGTTATTCTGTACCATCTCACTTCACTGCCAGGGCCAGGGGTAAGGCTTTCCAGTTGGGGTAGCATCGTAGTGGTTCACATACTGTAGGTTCCCACATGGTGAGCTTTTTTCTGTGTGTGAATTGTCTCTCTTGTACACCCTTTCATTAATATAGTTGCTGTTACTGTTCATTTCTTATTTCATTGTTGTTTCCAGTAAACTTTTCTTAACTCAACCTGTAATCTTTTCCTTTTGTGCCTCTGATTCTCCTCTCCAGCCTGTCACAGGGGAGAAGGACGAAGCAGTGAATGAACAGTATGTGGAGTGTTTCAGTGGGAACACTAAATTGGGGAACACCAATCATAAACCTCAATAGCCTTATTTGGCACCCAATGGGGTACAAAGGGTTGAGATAATCAGATCTGACCAGAGCGGTTTGAAACAAAATTTATTGAAACGTTTGTTGTACTAGGCAGGGAGCTGATGGTCACAACATTGCTCGGTCTGTTCATGTGGTTTGTGGCACCTAACCCTGTATATATTCCTGTATATGCTCTGTGTGCCCACCATGGTATTCTTTTTCAGAGCTGGGAGAGAGAAGGATCAGGATTGCTGTGTTGCTGTATTGAGGGAGACCAGTTTATGACATGGTAACATGAAAGGCAATGAGGGGCATTTGGGATGTGTGTTCAGTAATGCTCTTTTACCTTTTCTTTGGGGTCTACCTCTGTGAGTCTATTAAATCATACCTAGTCTGTGGGGGAACAGGAGCAGATAATTTTCCCTAGCTTTTTATGCCCTTTGTCTCTTTCAGGCCTCTTAAAACAGCTTTCGAGAATTCTGGGTTTCCTTTTGTTGTTAAGAAAAGCATGGTGGTGCTCTTATGTCTGTGGAGTACAGTCTATACCACATTTAGAGTCAGTGTGGCCCACACCATGTTTAGAGTCAGGAGATATTTCTATCAAGGAAGGTCTGCCTCATGGGTGGATTGTCATGAGTTGCATGCAATGTGGGAGAAAATGGGCCAGTTTTGGGGGAAATTCTCTGGTCCAATGGTTTGGAAGTTTACCCCTGAACAGGATCCTGGTAACACAACAGGGTATTTTCAAGGACAATGCTGTGGCAACTCCAGAGGGGAGCAAATTATTGCAGTGTGTTGGGCCCTGGTTACTCTTTCCCACACATAATTCAAGAGTAGACAGTCCCTCAGGGAGAAAAGGAGGAAAACGAACCAACAGCCACCAAGACTCAAACAGCAGAGGAACCAGAGGAACAACCTGTGCAATCAGCAGTTGCCTTACACAAAAGAATAAATGGAAGATCAAATCAGATTAGTTAGTGAGGGATGAAGAGGAAGCAGAGCCCTCATACAACAGCAGGAAGAGGAAGGGTGAAAGATCATCACCCAATCTCTATCCCTGAGTGAGCTGTGAGATATGCAGAAAGATTTCAGCTGCTAGCTGAATGAATCCCAAGTGACCTAGTTGCTCCAATGCTGGGGTATCATGGCCCATGGATATGGAACTAGATGGTAGTGAAGCCAAGCAACTGGGACCCCTGTCCTGAGACATGGGCATTGACAAGGGAACTGGGAAGAAGACAAAGTCTCAGCCTCTGGATGTGACTCCTGTCACACAGCAGGGAAGGTATTCTCTCAAGGACCATCTAGTAGTGCACCCCACAAAGTAGAATGCCATGAAAAAACATATCCAGTACCTAAATCAGATGTGCTGGAGGTAATCTACAGAGATTCAAGTAACAAGCAGTCTCCTGTAGATTCAGATCAGGTCCAGTGCACACAATCCATGCGGCAGAAGTTTGTAGAGAGCATGCCATTGCCATATGCCAACTCCCTGGCATTAATGTCCATGAACAAACAGTGCTTCATGTGACTACCCAACTACAGCAATATGAAGATCATCTTGACCCACACCTCAGCTGTGGAGACTGTTCAAGACTGTGGACAGTCTTGAAAAAGTCAGTGAGGAAATGCCCATACTCTGCCAGTACAGACCAGAGGCTATCCTACTGGGAGCAAGCATCCCCCTGCTCAAGAGAGAAGACACACACGACAAGGTAACCTGTGTTTTTTCTGTGAGCAGAACAGGACATGAGAGAGTGGGGTGGAAAATCCATCTCTGCCCTAGCAGTACAGGTATGTGAGCTGAATGTGTGGAAGAACAACTACCACTACCACGAAATTTTTCAAGGACAAATCCCACTCCTCTAGAAGGGACCTCTAGTTCATATTCACAAGGAGTGAGCAATGACAACTATGACCAGGACGAAAGGAGCCCCCAGCCAGATGGGGGAAAGGGACAATCATATCTATTGGACTTTGTGGATCCAATGGCCTGGCACATCAGACCCACAAAAGTATAAGGCTTTTTAGTTGACACTAGCACACAATGTACCCTGATGCCATCATGATAGGTAGGGGCAGAATCCATCTGTATTTCTGGGGTGACGGAGATCCCAACAGCTGACTGTACTAGAAGCTAAGTGAATCTGACGGGATGAATGGCAAAACTACCCCCCCATTGTGACTGACCCAGAAGCACCATGCATCCTTGGCATACATTACTTCAAGTGAGGGTATTTCAGGGACTCAAAAGGGCATTGTTGAGTGTTTGGGATAGATGCTCTAGAGAGAGAGGAAATTAGACAGCTGAATACCTTGCCTGGTCTGTCAGAGGACCCCTCTCTTCTGGGATTGCTGAGAGCTGAAGAACAACAGGTACCCAGTTGCTACCACAACAACTGCTGACAATACCACACCAACTGGGACTCTGTGACCTCCATCAATGAGATGATTTGTGAACTGGAGAGCCAGGGAATGTCAGGAAGACACACTTATACTTTAATAGCCCATATGGCCAGTGTGTAAGACCAGTGGAGAGGTGGAGAGTGGAGACAGTGGACTGTTGTAACCCGAAATGAAGTCGCACCAACAACTGAGTGCTCCTGTGTCAGACATGCTTGAACTCCAGTATGAACTGGAGTCCAAGGCAGGGAAGTTGTGCCACCACTGACACTGCCAATCTATTTTTCTCCATTCCCCTGGCCGAAGAGTGCAGGCCCCAGTTTGCTTTCACCTGAGGAGTGTGCAGTACACTTGGAACTGACTGTGAAAGTTTGTCATGCAGATACTCTCTGTACCCGAGAGCTGGGCTACTGAA